>MU783472.1:49714-79417 GCA_026770625.1 Nicotiana glauca
TGTTAACCCGGGAGAAGGTGTTAGGCATTCCCGAGTTCCGTGGTTCTAGCACGGTCGCTCAACTATTATATTTGGCTAAATTATCTGATTTTTAATACATGTTTTTACCGATGTGCTTTTAACTTTGAACCACTTTTATTATTATTTTTAATGAGAATTACAACGTCGTGAAAACACATCTCGAACCACATCGCATCAATGCACCCGAGGTTATTGACATATTTCGACTTCGTTGAGATTTGAATTTGGGTCACATCAATGTCCACCCGAGTTTAAAAAAGTAAATTATTTAAAGCGCGCCCAAAGTGACTAGCGCATTATTATCTTTAGGGAGGACCGTAAAATTTGCTAAACGAACTCTCCCAAAATCTAAGTATTTTAATATATATATTTAACGAGGGCCCCGCAAATTATGCGTTTTATTTGGCGAGTCTCGTCTCATTTATTCTTTAAAGGTCCATCCTAAAACGACTATGATTTTCTAATTATATTGTCTCTAAAATAAATAAAGAAAGAGTCCTAGTAATTTATTACTGAATTAAAGCACAATGGAAGGAAAATTGCATTTGGGCCTACCTCAAAAGAATGGCCCGTCACAAGCCTTGGCCTAGGTCCATATGAACACATGAATCTGACTGGACCTGGGCCGCTTACAGGAGTGCTAAGGCTCGAAAACCTTGTAAATAGGCTAATCCTTTAAACCAAACGGATCCGCAATTTTAACTTATACTAAGTGCTTATAGAAGTTACTCTACATTAGTACAAGTGTTCGACAATTACTATGAACAAATTCATCAACTGGAACCAAGAATTCGATTTTATAACGGCTTGATTATGTGATTTCGCTTGGCCCTATGCATGAAGGAGTTAACGGACCAAGTTCAGAACAAATCAACTATTTTGAGACTAATTCAATCTAGTATTATTTGACTGATACTCAAGTAATTCCTCATTTAAGAACTAGACCGTTGGGATGCTGAAACATGAATCCAATTTTTACAATTAGTAAAAAAAGCAATTCAACTACACTACATTATACTATACTATACTGACAATATCAACTAGGCCAAATTAAAACTGTTAACTATATAGTTCACATACTCTTAAGAATGAGTTAAAGTGAATTAACAGTCTACATGCTATCGATCCAACAGTCCACTTACATTATAAACAGTTATTCTGATAACACAAAATAAATACAGAGCATTCATTTAACTGGCAACTATCAAATTGTAAAACAATGGACAGCATCCAAATGAGCAAGGTCTGGTGAACACTTTCATTTCAACTTCAATTCAAGCTACATCGAGGTGATTCGAAGATGTGTACCTGGCGATGGAAATACAACGAAGAAAAGGAGCAGATCAGCAGTAGATAACAACACAGCAAACAACAGCAGATGATCACAGGCAGTCTAGGAAAAGTTTAGGAGTCCAGAAGTGTTTTGAAAATCAAACAGAAGCAGTAAATCCAACAAACACAACACCAAATTGACCCACAATGAACCCAGCAACACTTAGGACTTCCAGCAACCAGTGACTCAACTTGAAAACCAACCAGTTATGGAAAAACCACTATGAGAGTTCACAATTTACTCAATGGAATAGTGTTTTTCTCAATAGAATAGTAACCTTTCTCTAAATTGAAACTACCCTGAAGCACTGAGAAAAGCTCTCTAAAACTGATTAAGCACTCAAGAATTGATAACTCTCAAAAAGCTCTCTCAAATCTTTTAACTAACCAAGAACCTAAGCAAACTGATTGCTTCTTTATCTAAAAAACTTCCGATATTCTTTCGAGTGTGACCTCTGAAACTGATTTCAAAAGCTAGCCCCTATTCTGTCCAAACTCCCTCTATTTATATGCAAACCTTAAACCCTTTCCAGCCCCGTTTTTTCTTCTTTACAGTTGTTCCTCTAGACCTTTTATTATCACCCCCATGTTTCTTTTTTACTTTCCAGCTTGTAATATTCCTCTACTATGTGTATCCTTTTAGCTTTTTATCATTAACCTACTGTTTCTGATTTCCAATTAAAAACACTCAACAGACCAATAGTCCCCTTTTTTGATTAAATTATTCAAAGGTTCAGTGTCACACTGAACATTCAACTGGCAAGCCATTTTAAACTAACACACTTTTAGGTTCTAAATCCCAAACTACCCCCTGAAACCCTGTGAATTACCTTAGTGAATTAATATACTACCTTAACCCCTTCAATCTGTACCCAAGACATATCAGCTATAACCAATTCCCTAATTAAACTCAGCCAACAACTTATGCTAGAACTCAGATCAGATCAAATAGCATCAAAGCAAAGATCAAGGATTCTATGATTCTGAGCAAAATGACATTGAACTACTAAGGTTGCGATTGGCATAGATAAAGTGAATTCATATGCACAATGATGAACAACAAAGAGCAGGGAACCAAACAACACACAAAATGAAACCATTTGAAACCAATAATACCAGCAACCAATTACAGGAATAGTCACAGTTTTGTACAAGAACATTACGGACACTGACTTTTAAAATCAAATTAAAGGACAAACACATTCAATCGATTTACTAGCCTATGAGATATACCAACGACCAGTGATGAAATTTGGACCAGAAAAAGGTCCGGATAGAGGAGGGAGAAGTAATTGACAGAAATGACGAATTACAACGAGACCCAATCCGATAAATAATAACAACAATAAAAATAAAAAGAAAAGAGAAGAAAATACCTCAGAATCTTAGACCAAGCTCCCCTTCATTTTAGTCAAAACTTCCACTTAAAGTTTGAAGCCGAAACGGACCTTAATCGAGTGTTCTCGACTGAGAACACACGACTAAGGTCGGCCACGACCTCAATTTTTTCCTTTTGGATCAATTCCCTGGTTCTCCTAGGGTTCATTTTTTAGATTTAAAATTCGAGAATCTAGGGTAACATTCGAGGGTTTTGGGTGGATGTTTGGTGTTAATTTGGGCGTCATTGGGTGGATTAGGGTTTTTCGACCGAGCTTCGAATGAAGATTCGAGGCGCTCGGCTGTGTTTTGAAGAAAGCTGTTTGGATGGTTGGAATGAGGAGGTTAAGGTGATATTAGGGTGTAAAAATGGAGGTATTTGGTCGCCGGCCGCCGCCGTAGGTGATTTTCGGCGGGAGATCGACGGCGGTGTGAGGCGGAGGGTTATTTGGGGTCTCTGAGTGTTAGAGACGAAGGGAAATGGGGGGTTGGCTTGGGGGGCGGGGTAAGGTTTGGGCTTTTATATTAAATCAATGAATTAACGTCGACCATTGGATCAAAGAGATCCAACGGCCTTGATGAAATCTCTGAATTGAATACGGGGTCGTTTGGTGTAGAAACGAGGCGGACGGGTATGGGAACGGGTCGGGTAAGGTTAGACGGATATAGGGAGGAGGGTTTTGAGCCGTTGGATTGTGATTAGATGGACGTCTGTGATTTTTTGCCATTGAAACGACGTAGTTTCACCATCATACTACGTCGTTTTAACTGGCCTGGGCGAAGGGTCTGTTGGACCGGGTATAGGGCGTGATATTGGGCTGGATTTGGTCAAATTTTGGACGGCCCAATCCGAATTTCTCCTTATTCTTATTTTGTTTTCTTTTCTTTTTTTTTTCCTAATAAAACTAAAAATTCTAAATTAAATTATAAACCAAATTAAAAATACTAATTAATTCCTAATAACAATCATCACACACAATTAAATACCAATTAAAATAAAATCACACAATTTGACATTAAATGCTAGAAATGCAAAGTACATTATTGTTGTGATTTCTTATTTTTTGTAAAACGAACTTAAGTATTCCTAATTATAAAAATTAAATCCTAAATGCAAATGCAACATATTTTTGTATTTTCATTAATTTAAACAAATAAACATACACACACAAACGCAAACAATTACTAAAAATATCACAAAAATCACAACAATTGCAAACTAGCAAAATTATTTTATTTTTTTGAATTTTTGGGAGTGATTCTCATGTAGGGCAAAAATCACGTGCTCACAGTCGCGCCCTCTTTTGCTCGCGAAATCGGGTTTATGACATTTGGAGGGACAACTCATTCCTTTTGGGAACTGGGTTTGCGTTTGAAGAGTCGCCATCTAATGATTAGGGTGCATTAGGGCAACAAAAGAGTTTGATTTGAGTAACCAGAGATAGGGTAAGGGCTTGAAATTATTCTAAGGTGAAGGTGTTAGGCTCCGCTTAGAATCCACTAGTATTGTTTTCGGACAGACAATTATTGTGAATTGAGGTGCAATTAACATATAGGTAGATAAGGCTCAAATAAGAGGGGATTTTAAATATACAAGTGTTTGAAAATGATTAAATAAAACAATGTTTTGAAAAGAGTTATAATCTAAGCATGCTAAAGAATATAAAGGGGTCCTAGGTTTATTTGTAATATGGATCACATCAATCCAATACCCGGTAATCACTCCTCAAGAGAGGGGTTACATGTGGTATTAGCGCACTGGTCATCATATCTATATCTACCCTTCCCACTTCGTTAAGGTATTTAAAGCGCGGATTGGTCTCGATTACTTATTGCATGCTATCACCCGTCCCACTCCTATCAGTGTCGGAGGCACTTAGGACTACTAATCCTAAAAGGGAGGGATATGAGGCTTATTTGAGGTTTCCAAAGGTAAAACTCTAAGGCATCGTACAAAAACACATATTGCATATTATGGGAAAAACATATAGACAAAGAAAGGCTCAGGCATACTTCCTAGAAAATACAAGTATATAATTAAGCATGACTTTAACATACTGCTTAAGTCCGATTAAATACCAAATATGAGAGAGTTTAAAGATTGAGGGAGTTTGGTTTATTACATAACTCAGATAGGAAGCCTGGATCAGGCCTGCCTGCTGGTTGTGATTATTAAAGGCAAATTCCGTTCATAGTTATTAACCTAAGGCTTACCTAAGTGTTAAGACGGGGTCCTATAGACATGATATCTACTGAATTTAGAGGGTGATAAGACAGTAAAGAGACGAATCATTGAAAATCCTATAGGCATGCTTGCTAAACTTTGGTTAAGTAAAGGACTTCAGACTATCAAAAGAGAGACAGAATTAACAAAATGATTACAGGTTCTGCGACTGACAGTATCCATTATTACTGATTTTTATATCTAACACTGAGTGAGGCGAGTCAGATTCAATTAGAAGTTTCTATAGGCATGCTTTCTATGCGCGGCTGATTATAAACTTTGTAGACATGGTGTAAAAAATGGAGAAGCTTTACAGACATAGGATCTAAATGCATAAGGCTTGTTTTAAACCTATAAACATGGTACTTAGTGCAGAATTTGTTTAAGACCTATAAACATGGTATCTAAATGCAAACTTGTTTCAAACCTTATAGATAGTATCTAAATATGAAACTTTGTTTAAAACCTTATGGGCATGATTTCTATATGTAACTGAATGTGCATAATTAGAACAAACCTATAGGCATGGTTTCTTTATGCGATTAAATATGCAAAATTAGAACAACCTATAGGCATAGTTTCTATGCCTGTTGATTATGCAGGATAGACTTATAGACATGATTTCTATATGTGAAGGATTGTAATAAACCTATAGGCATGATTTCTATATGTATTTGAATATGCAGAATTGTAATAAACCTATAGGCATGATTTTATACCCTTTGCGTGCATAGTTACCCACCCTTTTTCCACTTGCCAGCCCCAGTGTTCATTACAACTTATTACAAACCAAAATAATAAATTACATCAAAAGTACAAGAAAGAATACAACCAGAGAAAGCCTGATACTTGCTTCCTCTCTGAGTTATGAGATAGACCAACTCAAAATACCATTGATCCAAAGCCTTTCTCCAATTTGAGAGTGTCAGAGTTCCCTTAGAGCCTCAATGGGACTCCGAGCAGTGCTCACACCCAAATTGTATCACCAGAATAGAGACAAGTGCAGTGTGGAAGGGCTAGCCCTCAAGTGTCCAAGTTTAGAGGAAGCTCAAAGGGTCCCAAAGCAAGGCTTACAAGAGGGGGGCAGAACTTAAGGTCTAAAAGAGAGTGCAAGTGAAGAACAAAATTCTAAGGAATAAAGGTGAGGGAAACTGCTACAAACATGTACACAAAGGGGTTCAGGGGAATAGGGGATTTGCAAAGAGCCTATTGCTTATGCTAGGTCAAGCTTTAGGCATGCCCAACAATGGAGGATGCCAGCATGCCTATAAGTCTGCCAAACACACAATATTAGAGGCTAGGATCCAGGAGATCAAATTTGAGTCATGGAGAATAATTTGCAATATTGTCATGCTTCAAACCATAGCATAAACACATAGGGGGTGGGGTTTTGAGATTCATAATAGATTTAGAATAGGCAGAAGGAAATTACAACATGCTAAAGTAAGCATTGAACTATACATAAGCAGTAGGCAGACATGCAAGTAAAAGTAGTAAATAAACATATTGTTGTGATTGCTAGAAACCTTAATCAGGACATACCAGTTTCAAGGAAGCAAAAATACAGTAAAAGCAGTAGAAGGACTTGAAAGACAAGACACAACACACTTAAAAAGAGAGAATGCTTTTGAATGTGAGTGTGATTTCAGAAAACTAAGAGTCTTCGTGTGTCAGTAATTTCAAGACTCAGAATGTTTGTCCTTGTGTTAATGAAAGAGCAAGGTATTTATAGTTTGAAAGCAGGTGCAAAATAAGGCAAGAAAATAATTATAGGAATGTGTATCAATTTAAAATCAATCAGTGTAAGAAACTTCCTTTAATTAAGGAGTTTAAACTTAATGGTAATGAACAACAATCATATAAGGAAAGAGATTCAGTAAGCAACTTGTGCAAAGTAGGCAATTAGGGGTAAATACATAGGAATTTAATTAAGGGAAGAATCTTTTAAAATGCACAGTTAAACAAATAAGGTAAGATACCCAATAAAATCAATCAGTACATAGTAAATCAGGGATTTAAAATTACTGGTTTGTGAGTAAACCAAGTCAGAAAGGTTAATGAAAGTTTTTCAAAATCAAGCCAAGTAACAGGGAAATTAGCAAACAAGGAAAGAATCAATCAAACTTACACAAAGGAGGCCTGAAATCAGTCAAGAATCAAAAGTCATTTTAGGGAGGAAGTTCAACATATATAAAGGGTACACAAGTATTAGGCATGCGAGGCTGAATTTAGGACAAAGAAAAACGTCATGCAATCACAAAATATCAGTAAGTAGTGAACTATAGGAACATGGTAGTCATCTTAGTGACAAAGAATAGGGAGAGTATCAAATAACATGTAGAAGGTCTAGTAGAAAGACCTTAGAAGAGTTTGGCAGGAAATCAGAATCATATATAAAGAACAAAGGTTGAAACTAAGATTTCGAAACTCAGTCAAGTAGTAGATGAATTTTTTTTCAGAAACTCGAACAGGTCCAAAGAGGTTAGGATTTTGAAATCAAACAAGTACAAAGATGAAGAACAAAAAAAATCAGATAGCGAATAGACTCAATACTCGAATGAAACTCCAAATATTAGGGTTTTCCCATCAATTGAGTGTATAGATGAAAGGACAAGTAATCAAGGCAAATAAAAAATCCTAACAAAATAAGTTTAGAAATCTCAAAAAGAAACTGAGGCTTTTAACAAGTATATTCCAGTAGAAGAACAACACATAGTAGGAGAACAACGTAAAGAAGCACAGTAGAAGAACAACATAAAGAAGAACAGTAAAAGAACACCATAAGAAACATAGTATAAGAGTAAAAAATCAGAAGAGCTTCGAAATAAAGTAACACAAACCCTTAATCAGACAAACTAAGGTTTTGAAAGTAAAGTTTTGAAAGAAACTTCGAGAAAGCGTTTAAAACTTTAGAGAAAACCACAGATCTACAATGGATCTAAAAGAATCGGGTAAACCTTGAGGGTTTAGGGTTTCAGACGAAACCAGATCATGAGAAAGGCTTGGAAAGTCATTGATTTGAGAAGGAGAAAACAAAAGTCAGGCTTGAATAGCCATAGCTGGCCGGAACAAGGTCAAGGTTGGCTGGAAACAGCCATAACACTTAAAGAAATCAAGGTATGGCCCAGGATTCTTTGAGGTTTGGCCTTAAAACCATTGTAACAAGGCGTGTAAGAGTTATAAGAGGCCGGTATAGGACTTCGATGGCCTTGGAAGCCATGGATTCCGGTGATTTTATGGTGGAAGTGGAGGGAGGCAGCTAGCGTTTGAGAAGCTTTGTGAGAGAATTGAGAGAAGGGGGGATTCAAGGGTGGCTACTGAAGGGAAATGATTAGGTTTAGGGATTAGGTCAGGTTAAAAAAAGAAGGGGCAAATATGAGCCATTGATCTAGGTGATCAACGGCTAGGATTAAAAGGAGAGTCTGGGCGGGTTATTAAAAAGGATTGTGGGTCGGGCAGATTAGGTAATTGGGTTTAATTAGAGGTTCAAATCTGGCAAAAATTAAAATGTAAACAGGCTAACATTTAAATAGCCTTTTTTTCCCTTGTTTGATTTTATAAAAATAGTAAAATAGTTTCTGAAAATAAATGAATGGTACTAAAATGATCAATAACACGTAATTATTAAATTAGAAATATTGGATTCAATTTTATAATTATAAACACAATTAAATCTTAAAATAGGCCAATATTCTAATTATATGCAATTTAGCTTTAAAAATACTAAAGAAATTTATAAAAATATGCAAAAATTATGTCAACTATTTTTTAATATAAATGTGAGAATACAATAAATGAATCACCATAAATGATCATTTTGGCGATAATTATTGGGTCTTTCTTGCTAAAATGGGGTAGTAAATTGATTTAAAAAAATCTTTAAAAATGGAGAAAAATAATAAAGCCTTGGGACATACTTATATATGCATATACATGCTACTTTAAAAGGTATTTTGCATATAAAAATATACAGGAAAAAATTATGTATCAACAGCTGCCCCTCTTTACCCGAAAAGGATGAAAGAGTTGTCAGGTAAAGATATGATGGCCAATTTTGACCGAACGAAATGATTTTTAAGAAATAACTTTAGATGAACCGACGACTGTGACATGGCTCAAAATATTGCAACCTGGCTTGTTATGGAATTTTGAGGGTCCTCCTCAAAATTCTGTCCCAGTTTAATGGGTTGATGCTTCTGACGGCTGCTTGCAATGATTGGCTAAAATTACTTCGGAATTTTGAGGGTCCTCCTCAAAATTCTGCTCCAATTTCCAATTGCGGGGGGAAGTGAAAATTTTATTTAATTGTGACCGACCCATAAGGCTTCCTACGTATCGCCTCTTAAATGGGAATAAGGTCAGACATAATTCAAATTACATCATATAGGAAAGCATGAGATTACGCATAGTAGCAGTTGACTACATCGGAATTGATTGGTTTTGGCCATAATTCTCCGTCCATTTATGCAAGTACAAGGGCTCCTCCTTTCAGAACCCGGTAAACCATATATGGACCTTGCCAGTTCGGAGAGAATTTCCCCTTGGCTTCATCTTGATGCGGGAAAATTTTCTTTAACACCAGCTGCCCCACTATGAACTGTCTCGGCTTGAATCTCTTGTTGAAGGCTCTGGACATTCTATTCTGATAAAGCTGACCATGATAGACTGCATTCATTCTTTTTCCATCTATAAGAGCTAGCTGCTCGTAACGATTCTTCACCCATTCTGCATCATCAAGCTCAGCCTCTTGTATGATTCTTAAGGAAGGAATTTCTACTTCGTCGGGAATAACGACTTCTTTACCATAAACCAGCATATAGGGGGTTGCCCCAGTTGATGTGTGGACAGTGGTGCGATACTCCAATAGAGCAAATGATAGTTTTTCGTGCCATTGCTTATGCATCTCTATCATTTTTCTCAATATCTTCTTGATGTTCTTGTTGGCGGCTTCTACGGTCCTGTTCATCTAAGGTATGTAGGCTGTAAAGTTCTTGTGTCTGATTTTGAAAGTATCACACATAGCTTTCATCAAGTCATTGTTGAGATTGGAGCCATTATCATTAATGGTTGAATTCTGGAATCCCGAACCGACAAATAATGCGGTCGCAGACAAAGTTTGCCATGACTTTCTTAGTTACTGCTCTATAATATGCTGCTTCGACCCATTTGTTGAAATCGTCGATTGCTACTAGGATGAACCTGTATCCATTGGAAGCGGCGGGCTCGATAGGTCCAATAACATCCATTCCCCACGCGGCGAATGGCCACGGTGAGCTTGTTGCATTAAGCTCATTTGGAGGTACCTTTATCATGTCTTCGTGTATCTGACAGTGGTGGCATTTTCAGACATACTGGATGTAGTCCATTTCCATAGTCATCCAAAAGTAACCAGCCCGGAGTATCCTCTTGGCTAAGAAAATCATTCATATGTGGACCGTAGGTCATAGCATGGATTTCTTCTAACAGCTTAGATGCTTCCTTTTAGTCGAAACATCTTAATAACCCCAAATCAGGAGTTCTCCTGTATAGGATTCCTCCTTTATGAAAGAAGTTGTTGGATAACTTCCGAAGTGTGCGCTTCTGAGTATGATTAGCATGCTCGGAGTACTCTCATTTCTCCAAATATTCCTTGATATCATGGAACCAAGGCTTTCCATCTGCTTCTTCATCAACATGGGCACAATAAGTTGGTTGATCATGGATCTTTACTGGAATGGGATCAATAAGGTTTTTGTTTGGATGTTATATCATGGATGACAGGGTAGCCAATGCATCGGCAAATTCATTCTGGATTCTAGGAATATGTAAGAATTCTGTCTTTGTGAACCTCTTTCTCAATTCCTGCACGTGATGCAGATACAGGAGTATCTTAGAGTTCTTGGTCGCCCATTCTTCTTGGACCTGATGTATGAGTAAATCCGAATCTCCAATCACCAGTAACTCCTGAATGTTCATGTCTATGGACATCTTGAGCCCTAGGATGCAGGCTTTATATTCGGCCATATTGTTGGTGCAGGGGAACCTGAGTTTGGCAAACACCGGATAATGTTAACCGGTTTCTGATACCAAGACGACTCTTATGCCAACTCCTTTAAAATTTGCTGCTCCGTCAAAAAATATTCTCCAACCATCATAGGATTCTGCAATGTCTTCTCCTGTGAATGATACCTCTTCGTCGGGAAAGTATGTTTTCAAGGGTTCGTATTCTCCATCCACAGAATTTTTTGCAAGGTGATCTGCTAGTGCCTGTCCCTTGATTGCCTTCTGAGTCACGCAGACAATGTCAAATTCACTCAACAGGATTTTCCACTTGGCTAGCTTGCCTGTGGAATGAGCTTCTAAAAGATGTACTTCAAAGGATCCATCAGTTACACCCCGCAATATTAGTCAATATTACATCCTACAGTATTAAGTTACGACACTGTTCTACCCAGCAGTATTACATTATGGATATATTACGCTTTGCAGTAATAAGTTACGACGATGTTGCACCCTATAGTATTGTACGTTAAATTTGTCATAAGGTAATTAACATCAGTCCAAGAAAAATGTATTTGGAGATTATAAGGATTATGTTATTTCACAAGTGATGAGTAAATTCGTAAAGATGGAAGGGGAAGAAAATGAATTTTCGTTGAAGTTTGTCGATTTGGGATAAAATACGGGTCAAGTAATAATACCCGATAAATATAAACTAGTACCATGTGAGGTATCATATGACCATGGTAGTATAATATATAAAGTATATATGTAGTATTTTGAAAATAAATAGAATTTTAAGTAATTTATGATAATTTTTAATTATGCGGTTAATTGATTAATTACCGGGTAACAGAACATTACCCTGTTAACTGATAAATGGATAAAACTTCATTAATTATAGGACATGTGGCAGCACAAACATGAAGTGACTAAGCTATTGAACATCCCAGGTGTCTACCTAAGAATATAACCTAATTATGACTTAAAGTGTAGTCTTAATAAGACTTGAAAAATCTTGTCCAAATAGACATTCTGATTCTAGCCTCATTTTAGTGTCTTTGTGTTTGTTTTGTTACTTTGGCCCAAGACTAAAAGCCTTCAAGAATTTCAAAACCAAGAAGAAAACGTGAAAAGCAGAATCATTTCGTCAAAATGTTTAAATCCAAGCAAAGTTCAACTTCAACAGATCCAAGTAAGTTAAATTCGTCCAGTTTCAATTCAATCCTTAGCCAACATTTTGTTCAAAAACGTTAGAAGCAGAATAATTTCGAACGAGATTTTAAGTTCATCCAAGTGTGAATTTTGTCCATGAATTTTTAAGGAGCAGAGGCAAATTTTGTTCAATCAACGAAGGTTTTCCAACGAAATATTATACGGAGTTTTCCCTACTCCAGGTATGTTAAGGCTAAGCTCTTCTTTCATTTGGCATGATCCCGTCATTACATTCATATCCCGAAATTTACGTATATTTTGCTAGTTTCGCAGATTGCGTATATTTTTCTCGTATTGTAAGTTATAATATGCTCCTTATCGGGACTTCATATTCAGTTGAGTATTTCCTTCTTCCTCTCGAGAGAGCAGAGAGTTCACATATATACAATATTAAAAGTATTTTCATTACCATCGAGCTATAATTGATGGGCAGGCCCCTATTAGGCAACCTCTGATCAGATGGTAAATTATATACCGAGCCTATTATGGCCAAGCGCTTACGAGGGAACCCAGTTGGTCGAGATACAAAGCCTAGTATAGCCGAGCTCTTATGAACGAGCCTACTACGGTAGAGCAGTTATATATATATATATATATATATATATATATATATATATATCATATATATAATACTGCGGCATGCNTGTGATGATCCAAAGGGTCATCGCCGGATTTTTCTTTTTTTCCGTGCTTCCGAAGTTTGGAAAACCTCGCTTTTAGTTGTCTCGATTTGCGTGCGCAGTCCGGGCACGTAGCCGGAGAGCTTTTATGTTGAAATATATAAAAAATTTAATGAATTTTGATATTAGTATTGTTAAAGTTAACTTTGGTATATATTTTGGGTAAACAGACCCGGACCCGTGGTGTGACGATCCCGGAGTGTCTGTAGAAAATATGAGACTCGGGCATATTCCCGGAATCGAAAGCCGAGGTCCCGAGCCCGAGAAAAGAATTTTTGAAAGAATTTGTTTTTCTGAAAATGATATGGAATATTGAAAAGAAAATGAGTGAGAAAATATTGGTATCGGGTACGTATTTTGGTTTCGGCGTCTGGTACAGGTCTTAAATATGTGTTAAGCACTTTCTGCGAAGTTTGGTCGAAATCGGATATCGTATGACATGTTTCAGACCTAAATATCTAAAGTTCGAAGTAAGAAGTTTGAAATAAAAATGATGATTTTGAGGCTTGATTCATTTATTTTGATATTATTTTGGCGATTTTATCGCACGAGTAAGTCCGTAGGATGTTTTTGAGGTTGTGTGCATACTTAGTTTGGAGCCCCAAGGGCTCGGGTGAGATTTGAATAGGCCATGGGTTGCATTTTTGAACTTTGGAAAAAAAAGTTGCTGGTCAGGTCTGGTATTTTCGCATTTGAGAAAGATTTCTCGCAAATGCGAGACTCGCAATTGCGAATCCTCCATCGCAAATGTGAAAAGGACAAATCTCTGCTTGGGTTGCATATGCGACAATTTGTTCGCAAATGCGAGGGCCGCCCAGTTGCAAATACGACGTTTTGCTTCGCAAATGCGAAGTCTGCTCAGAGGCTCATTGTTCACAAATGGGAACTATTCTTCGCAATTCCCAACATGGCAGGGTCGGGGTTCGCAATTGCGAATCCAGTTTCGCAATTCCCATACCTGAGGCTCAGTTATTTCATATTTAGACGAATTTTAAACCCATTTTCTTCATTCTTTCAAATACAAACTCCATAGACGATTTTCCAAGAAATCCATCTTCTCCAAACCATTTGTAAATCAACTTTTACTTAATTTCTTCAATCTCTAACATCATTAAACATGTTTTCATCTTAAAATCAAGGATTTTCATGGGTGAAATTGGAGGTTTTGGGTAGAACTTAGGTTTTCAAAATAAATCATAGATATGAACTGGTGGAGCAATGGGTAACCGGATTTTGGTTCGAACATCGAATTTTGACCACGTGGGCCTGGGGGCGTTTGTGGAATTTTTCGGCAAAACTTTGGCAAATTCATTCTTATGCATTCAAACTGATTTAACTAGCATTTTTGATACCTTTGAGTAATTTGTGACTAGATTCGAGTGGTTTTGTGGTAAATTCGAGGGGTAAAGCTATACCAGAGGCTTGAGTTGAGTTTGGAGCTTTCGAGGTAAGTGTTTGGTCTAGCTTTGGTTTGAGGGAATACGAGTAGAGTCTTAATTTGCTAATTGCTATTTGTCGAGTACGGTGGATAGGCATGGTGACGAGTATCTATATACTGGTGTCAAGCATGACCGTGGGTCCTTACTTGTACTTATTCTAATATTGTTGTGACTCTTCCATGTTCAATCGATGATCTTTATATCATGTGAAGAGTATGAGAAATAATTATGAATTGTAAACCCTTGGGAGCGTTGTCTCGAACGATAAAAGAACTAATGTGTAAGAAATGAAAGAAATAGAAAGAGGTGTGATTATCTCCCTTGCCGGGATGTGAAGGTTATTGTTGTTGCTCCCTTGTCGGGAGGTTTTATTGGTGATGTTGATTTACTCCCTTGCCGAGATTCAGTTGTGTTATTATGTTCCCTTGCCGGGATTTCTTTACTGATTATTTTTCTCTTGCTTCGTAGTTTTGACTGATGTTTGGATGAGGAAGTATGATATTAGTGGGTCGGGTTGCGCGTCGCAACAAGGATAATTAATATCCACACGGATCGGGTTGTGCGCCGCAACAAGGATAATATTACGGATAATTAATATCCACACGGATCGGGTTGCGCGCCGCAACAAGGATAATTAATATTCACACGGATCAAGTTGCACGCCGCAACAAGGATAATTAATATCCACACGGATTGGGTTGCGCGCCGGAACAAGGATAAATAATATCCACACGGATCGGGTTGCACGCCGTAACACTACCATAAGTATGAGGGTCGGGTTGCACACCGCAATAGTTTTATTGAGTGATTGGATCGGGTTGCGCGCCGCAACAAAGTATGGGATAAATATGTTATTTTCGGACTTGAGTTTTGTTGGCTGATTTGCCTTTATTTAGACTCCTTGTTTATAACAGTTGTTTCCCCAGCATGTTTCTCCCTCCTCTTATGAACTGCTTATCTCCTGTTTATTTTCCGCAAAGTGTATTTTATATCTGAACTGGTTTATCTGGTAGTCTGGTCTAGCCTCGTCAATACTTCGCCGAGGTTAGGTCGGGCACTTACCAGCACATGGGGTAGGTTGTGCTGATGCTACACTCTGTGTATCTTTTTGCACAGATCCAGGAGCAGCTTTTGGACCGTAGCAGTAGGATTGCCTGGGAGCTGTCTTCAGTCCAGGGACTCACGAGGTAGCCTAGCTGGCGTTCGCAGGCCGAAGTCCCTTCTATGTTTTTAGTTTGTTTTCTTTGTATCGAGACAAACATTATGTAATTTCATTTCAGACTTGTTTTTAGTACTCTATAACAGTCCGTGAGCTAGTAACACCAGACTCTGGGTAGAAATATATTTCAAACTTCCGTATATTTATTTCATTTTATCTATATTATTGCGAATGTTAATTGAAAAGGTTTAAAGGTTGGCTTGCCTAGCTCCTAATCGTAGGCTCCATTACGACTCCCGATGGTGGAAAAATCCGAATCATGATAAGTTGGTATCAGAGCACTAGGTTACTTAGGTCTCACTACTCACGGACAAACTCGGTAGAGTCTGAGGGATCGGTACGGAGACGTCTGTATCTATCCCCTAGAGGCTACTGAGTTAGGAAAATTTCACTTTGTTCATTCTTGTCGTGCGATTCTGTTTCTCAAGTACTGATTGTCTTTCTACTCTGTTCTTTCGGAGATGATGAGAATGCGTGCTTCCTCTTCTACCGTGCGGCAGCCCGAGCCCCCAGCAGCAGCTCTTATCAGGGGTAGAGGGCGAGGCCGAGGCCGGGGCAGAGCTCACCCCGAGTAGAAGTTCCAGAGGTGGAGCCTCATATTGACTATGATGAGGAGGTTCCAGCTCCAGCAGCTCCAGTGGGCCCAGCTCAGGTCCCAGAGGGTTTCATAGCCACCCCAGTGCTTCAGGACGATTTGGTTCGACTAGTAGGCTTTATGGAGAGCGTCTCTAGAGCGGGTCTGCTTCCAGTAGCACCAGCCACATCTCAGGCTGGGGGAGGAGTTCAGACTCCCGCTACACGTACTCTAGAGCAGGTAGCTCCTCAGGCCGAGGTTCCAGCGGTTCAGCCAGCTGTGGCAGCTCAGCCGGGTATTGCGGCTCAGACCGACGATGGTGCGATGATGTCGGCAGATGCTTTGTGGAGGCTTGATAGGTTCACCAAGCTCTTCACCACCACATTCAGCGGTTCTTCTACATAGGACCCCCAGGACTTCTTATTCAGCTGCCATGAGGTTCTCCGGACTATGGGTATTGTGGAGACCAATGGGGTTGAACTCATCACCTTTCGATTAGCAGGATCCGCCAAGACTTGGTAGAGGGACTATTATTTATCCAGACCAGCAGGGTCGCCATCATTGACTTGGGACCAGTTCGCAGGGTTGTTTTTGGAGAAGTTTCTCCCAGTGACTGAGCGAGAGGCTCTACGCAGGCAGTTCGAGTGCCTCCATCAGGGTACTATGACAGTCACGCACTATAAGACCCATTTTATTGATCTGGCATGCCATGCTATTGTTATACTCCCTACCGAGAGAGAGAAGGTGCGGAGGTTTATTGATGGGTTGATTCAGCCGATCCGTCTCCAGATGACTATAGGAGCCGGGAGCGAGATTTCTTTCCAGGAGGCGGTCAATGTGGCTCGTAGAGTTGAGATGGCTCTTGCACGGGGAGGTGGTCAGGGATCAGATAAGAGGCCCCGTCATTCTGGTAGGTTCAGTGGTATCTCATCTGGAGATAGGGATTCTTATGGTAGAGGCCATCCACCGAGGCCCTTTCAGTCAGCACTCCAGGTCTCTCATGGTACTTCGGGTGGTGGTGGTTCTCAGTAGCACTATTCTGATCAGCAGCCTATCAGTGCACCACCGCTTCAGAGCTTCCGAGGTGGTCATTCGGGTTGACAGGGTCAGTCTCATCCCTCTTGGCTGCAGCATTCAGGCGAACGCTATGAGTGTGGTGAGTATGGTCACATCAGGAGAGCTTGCCCGAGGTTGAGGGGTACACAGTCGCAGCAGCAGGGTTCTCGAGCTATGATTCAGGCACCAGAGGATCCACAGGCCGCCCAGCCAGTTAGAGGCGGGGGTAGAGGTCATAGAGGTGGAGGTAGGGAGCATAGAGGTGGAGCTCAGACCGCCAAAGGTAGGGGTCAGCCAGCAGCCGATCATCCTAGAGACATGGTTCAGGAAGGTGGGGGCCCAACCCCGGTGTTATGTTTTGCCAGCTAGGCCAGAGGCTGAGTCTTCCGATGCCGTTATTACAGGTACTATCCTGGTCTATGATAGAGATGCTTCCGTGCTATTTGACCCTGGGTCTACGTATTCATATGTGTCATCCTATTTTGCACCATACTTGGTTATGCCTAGCGATGCCTTGAGTGTTCCAGTTTATGTATCTACATCGGTGGATGATTCTATAGTGGTTGACCGAGTGCATCGTTCCTATGTGGTAGTATTTGAGGGTCTTGAGACCCATGTTGATTTATTGCTCTTACACATGGTGGACTTCGACATTATATTGGGGATGGATTGGTTGTCCCCGTATCATGCTATTTTGGATTGTCATGCCAAGACTGTGACCTTGGCTTTGCCAGATTTGCCCCGACTAGAGTGGAGAGGGACCCTAGGTCATGCCACCCGTAGTGTTATATCATATGTGAAAGCTCGATGCATGGTCGACAAGGGGTGTCTATCTTACTTTGCGTATGTTCGAGACTCCAGCATAGAGGTCCCGTCTATTGATTCGGTTCCTATTGTTCGGGAGTTCCCCAAGGTTTTCCCTTCAGACCTGCCAGGTATGCTGCCCGAAAGGGATATTGAGTTCTGTATTGATCTGGCCTCGGGCACGTAGCCCATTTCTATTATGTCGTATCGCATGGTCCCGCCAGAGTTGAAGGATCAGTTGCAGGATTTGCTTGATAAGGGTTTTATTAGACCCAGTGTATCGCCTTGGGGGTGCGCCAGTGTTATTTGTGAAGAAAAAGGACAGCTCGATGAGGATGTACATTGATTACCGGCAATTAAACAAGGTGAAGATAAAGAACAAGCATCCACTGCCGAGGATCGACGATTTATTCGACCAGCTTCAAGGTGCAAAGGTGTTTTCAAAGATAGATTTGAGATCTGGCTATCATCGGCTGAGGATTAGGGCGTCTGATGTCCTTAAGACAGCATTCCGCACTCGGTATGGACATTATGAGTTTTTGGGCATGTCATTTGGGTTAACTAATGCCCCAGCAGCATTTATGGAGTTGATGAACCGAGTGTTCAGGCCCTATTTGGCTTTGTTCGTGATTGTTTTCATTTATGATATTCTGATATACTCCCGCAGTCAGGAGGAGCACGAGCAACACCTCAAAATGGTTCTTCAGACTTTGAAGGATAGTCAGTTATATTCCAAGTTCTCAAAGTTCGAGTTCTAGTTGAGTTCGGTCGCATTTATGGGTCACGTTGTTTCAGCATAGGGTATTCAGGTGGACCCGAAGAAGATTGAGGCAGTCAAGAACTGGCCTCGACCAACATCAGCTACAGAGATATCGAGTTTCTTGGGGTTAGCAGGTTACTACCGTCGGTTCGTGGAGGGGTTTTCATCTATTGCAGCCCCGATGACCAAATTGACCTAGAAGGGTGCCCAGTTCAGATGGTCAGATGAGTGTGAGGCGAGCTTCCAGAAACTCAAGACAGCTCTGACTACGGCACCGGTATTGGTTTTGCCTACGGGATCAGGGCCTTATTCCGTGTATTGTGATGCTTCTCGTATTAGGCTTGGAGCAGTATTGATGCAAGATGGCAGAGTCATAGCCTATGCTTCGAGGCAGCTGAAGATCCACGAGAAGAATTATCCAGTCCATAGTCTAGAGTTGGCAGCCATTGTTCATGCTTTGAAGATTTGGAGATATTATCTATATGGGGTGACGTGTGAGGTGTACACGGATCACAAGAGCCTTCAGTACTTGTTCAAATAAAAAGAATTGAATTTAAAGCAGATAAGGTGGTTGGAGTTGTTGAAAGACTATGATGTTACTCTCTTATATCCCCCGGGGAAGGCCAATTTGGTGGTCGATGCATTAAGTAGGAAGTCCGCCAGCATGGGTAGCCTTTCCTATATTCCGGTCAGCTAGAGGCCGCTTGATTTGGATGTTCAGGCCTTGGCCAATCGATTTGTGAGGTTGGATATTTTGTGAGCCTAGCAGTGTGTTAGCTTGTACGGTCGCTCGTTCGTCGTTGTTGGAGCATATCCGTGAGCGGCAGTTTGATGATCCCCATTTGTGTGTCCTGAGAGACACGGTGCAGCGTGGAGGTGCCAAGAGGGTGACCTTAGATATTGATGGTGTTTTGAGATTGCAGAGGCGAGTGTTTGTGCCCAATGTTGATGGGATTCGAGAGTTGATCCTAGCGGAGGCCCATAGTTCTCGGTATTCCATTCATTGAGGCACCGCGAAGATGTATCAGGATCTGAGGTAGCACTATTGGTGGCGCAAAATGAAGAAAGATATTGTTGCGTATGTGACTCGATGTTTGAACTGTCAGCAGGTTAAGTATGAGCACCGGAGGCCCGGTGGTCTACTTCAAAGGATTGAACTTCCCGAGTGGAAGTGGGAGAGGATTACAATGGATTTTGTTACTGGGCTTCCGATGATTCGGAAGATGTTTGATGCTATTTGGGTCATTGTTGATAGGCTGACCAAGTCAGCGCATTTTATTCCGGTTGCAGCCACTTATTCATCAGAGAGGTTAGCTGAACTCTACATCCAAGAGATTGTTTGCCTTCATGGGGTGCCGGTATCTATCATTTCGGATCGGGGTATGCAATTTACCTCGCGCTTCTGGAGAGAAGTTCAGCAGGAGTTGGGCACCTAGGTTCAGTTGAGCATAGCATTCCATCCTCAGACGGACGGTCAGTCTGAGAGGACGATTCAGATGTTGGAGGATATGCTCCGAGCCTGTGTCATTGATTTTGGAGGCTCGTGGGACCAGGTTTTTCCTTTAGCAGAGTTCGCCTACAACAACAGCTACCAGTCCAGCATTCAGATGGCACCATATGAGGCGTTGTATGGTAGGTGATGTCAGTCCCCATTTGGATGGTTTGAGCCGGGAGAGGCTCGGTTATTGGGTATAGATCTAGTTCAGGAGGCCTTGGATAGGGTCAAGATCATTTAGGACAAACTTCAGACAGATCAGTCTAGGCAGAAAAGTTATGCAGACCGCAAGGTCCGAGATATTGCTTTCATGGTTGGCGAGCAAGTGTTGCTCCGTGTATCGCCTATGAAGGGCGTGATGAGATTCGGGAAGAAGGGCAAGCTTAGCCCTAGGTTCATCGGTCCATTTGAGATTCTCGAGCGTGTGGGAGACGTGGCTTATAAACTTGCCTTGCCGCTTAGCTTGTCAGCCGTGCATCTAGTTTTTCATGTATCCATTCTTCGGAGGTATCACGGCGATCCAGCCCACGTGTTAGATTTCAGCACTGTCCAATTGGACAAGGATCTATCTTATGAGGAGGAGCCGGTGGCTATTTTAGACTGGCTGGTTCGACAGTTGAGGTCGAAGAGTTTTCCTTCAGTGCATGTTCAGTGGAGAAGTCAGCCTCCTGAGGCATCGACCTGGGAGTCCGGGTCTGATATGCGGAGCCGTTATCCTCATCTATTTCCCGACTCAGGTACTTCATTCTTTTGTCCGTTCGAGGACGAACGGTTGTTTTAGAGGTAGAGAATGTGACGACCCAATAGGTCATTACCAGATTTCTCCCTTTTTCCATGCTTTCGAGGCTTTGAAAACCTTCCTTTTAGTTGCCTCGATTTGCGTGCGCAGTTCGGGTAGAGCTTTTATATTGAAATAAATGAAATATGTGAAAAATTTGATGAATTTTGATATTAGTTTTGTTAAAGTTGACTTTGGTCAATATTTTGGGTAAACGGACCCGGACCCGTGATGTGACAGTCCCGGAGGGTCCATAGAAAAATATGGGACTCGGGGGTATTCCCGAAGTCGAAATCCGAGGTCCCGAGCCCGAGAAAATAATTTTTGAAAGAAATTATTTTTCTGAAAATAATATGGAATATTGAAAAGAAAATGAGTGAGAAAACATTGGTATCGGGCCCGTATTTTAGTTCTGGTGCCCGGTACAGGTGTTAAATATGTGTTAAGCGCTTTCTGCAAAGTTTGGTCGAAATCGTACGTCGTATGACATGTTTCGGACCTAAATATCTAAATTTAGAAGTTTAAGAAGTTTGAAATGAAAACGATAATTTTGAGGCTTGATTCATTGATTTTGATGTTATTTTAGCAATTTGATCGCACGAGTAAGTCCGTAGGATATTTTTGAGGTTGTGTGCATGTTTGGTTTGGAGCCCCGAGGGCTCGGGTGAGATTTGAAAGGGCCACGGGTTGCATTTTTTAACTTTGGAAAAAAACGTTGCAGGTCAGGTCTGGTATTTTCGCATTTGCGAAAGATTTCTCGCAATGCGAATCCTTCAGCGCAAATACGAAAAGGGGAAATCTCTGCTTGGTTCGCAAATGCGACAATTTGTTCGCAAATACGAGGGCCGCCCAGTTGCAAATGCGACGTTTTGCTTTGCAAATGCGAAGTCTGCTCGGAGGCTCGTTGTTCGCAAATGCGAACTATTCTTCGCAATTCCCAACATGGCAGGGTCGGGGTTCGCAATTGCGAACCCAGTTTCGCAATGGGTTCGCAATTCCCATACCTGAGGCTCAGTTATTTCATACTTAGACGAATTTTAAACCCATTTTCTTCATTCTTTCAAAATACAAACTCCATAGGCGATTTTCCAAGAAATCCATCTTCTCCAAACCATTTGTAAGTCAACTTTTACTTAATTTCTTCAATCTCTAACATTATTAAACATGTTTTCATCTTAAAATCAAGGATTTTTATGGGTGAAACGGGGGGTTTTGGGTAGAACCTAGGTTTTCTTAAAATTGGGGATTCGGACCTCAATTTAAGGTCCGATTTCAAAACAAATCATAGGTATGAACTCGTGGGGGAATGGGTAACCAGGTTTTGGTTCGAACCTCGGGTTTTGACCACGTGGGCCCGGGGGCATTTTTGGAATTTTTGGGCAAAACTTTTGGAAATTCATTGTTATGCATTCAAATTGATTTAATTAGCATTTGTTGATACATTTGAGTAATTTGTGATTAGATTCGAGCGGTTTTATGGTGAATTCGAGGGGTAAAGCTATACTAGAGGCTTGAGTTGAGTTTGGAGCTTTCGAGGTAAGTGTTTGGTCTAACTTTGGTTTGAGAGAATAGGAGTAGAGTCTTAATATCCTAATTGCTATTTGTCGAGTATGGTGTATAGGCATGGTGACGAGTATCTATACACTGGTGTCAAGCATGACCGTGGGTCCTTACTTGTACTTATTCTTATATTGTTGTGACTCTTCCATGTTCAATCGACGATCTTTATATCATGTGAAGAGTATGAAAAATAATTATGAATTGTAAACCTTTGGGAGCGTTGGCTCGAACGATAAAAGAACTAATGAGTAAGAAATGAAAGAAATAGAAAGAGGTGTGATTATTTCCTTTGCCGGGATGTGAAGGTTATTGTTGTTGCTCCCTTGCCGGGAGATTTTATTTGTGATGTTGATTTACTCCCTTGCCGGGATTTAGTTGTGTTGTTATGTTCCCTTGTGGGGATTTCTTTACTGGTTATTTTTCTCTTGCTCCGTAGTTGTGACTGATGTTTGGATGAGGAAGTATGATATTAGTGGGTCGGGTTGCGTGCCGCAACTAGGATAATTAATATCCACACGGATCGGGTTGCGCGCCGCAACAAGGATAATGTTGCGGATAATTCATATTCACACGGATCGGGTTGCGCGCCGCAACAAGGATAATTAATATCCACACGGATCAGGTTGCGCGCCGCAACAAGGAAATTAATATCCAAATGGATCGGGTTGCATGCCGCAACAAGGATAAATAATATCCACGCGGATCGGGTTGCACGCTGCAACACTACCATAAGTATGAGAATCGGGTTGCACGCCGCAATAGTATTATAGAGTGATTGGATCGGGTTGCGCGCCGCAACAAACTATGAGATAAATATGTTATTTCCGGACTTGAGTTTTGTTGGCTGATTTGCCTTTATTTAGACTCCTTGTTTATAACTGTTGTTTCCCCAGCATGTTTCTCCCTCCTTTTAGGAACTGCTTATCTCCTGTTTATTTTTCGTAAAGTATATTTCATATCGGTACAGGTTTATCTTGTAGTCTGGTCTAGCCTCGTCACTACTTTGCCGGGGTTAGGCCGGGCACTTACTTGCACATTGGGTCAGTTGTGCTGATGCTACACTCTGTGTATCTTTTTGTACAGATCCAGGAGCAGCTTTTGGACCGTAGCAGTAGGATTGCCCGAGAGCTGTCATCAGTCCAGGGACTCACGAGGTAGCCTAGCTGGCGTTCGCAGGCCGAAGTCCCTTCTATGTTTTTAGTTTGTTTTCTTTGTATTGAGACAAACATTATGTAATTTCATTTTGGACTTGTTTTTAGTACTCTATAACAGTCCGTGAGCTAGTAACAGCAAACTCTGGGTAGAAATATATTTCAAACTTCTGCATTTTTATTTCAGCTATATAAGCTTAAAGTCTTCCGCTTTATTTAATTGTTTCGTTTTATCTTTATTATTGCGAATGTTAATTGAAAAGGTTTAAAGGTTGGCTTGCCTAGATCCTAATAGTAGGCTCCATCACGACTGTCGATGGTGCGAAAATTCGGGTCGTGACACGAGCCCAGTTGGTCGAGACACAGAGCCTAGTATGGCCGAGCACTTGTGAGCGAGCCTACTTTGGCAGAGCAGTTATTTTTATACATATATATATATATATACCGAGCCTTATAGGGCCGGACAACTATTTTACTTATTATATTGAGAGAATTGAGTCAGTATCCGCAGGTAAGCATATCTTCAGATTATCTTTGACTTCCAGCTACTTGCATTTATTATATTATCAGTTCAGTTTCAGCTTTCAGTATATTGCCTTACATACTCAGTACATTATTTCGTACTGACGTCCCTTTTCTGGGGGCGCTGCATTTCATGCGTGCAGGTCAGACAATCAGACGAGTAGGCCTCTTCAATAGGTGTTGCCGAGTTCAGCTTGATCGGTAAGCTCCATGACATTCGGAGTTTCCGGGTCTAGAGCCTTATTTAAATCTTGTATATATATATATATATATATATATATATATAGGATTTCATATCTATCAGTAGAGGCTTGTAGACATATCTTGTCAGTTAGTGCAGTATGTTAGGATTTCATGCCTTGTATATATATTTGGTTGGTTTGTCAGCTGTTGTAAATATGAAGGCCTTGTCGCCCAAGTTTTATATTGATATTTAGTCAGCATTCGCTGTCGTCTTGCAATGTGGCCTATGGCCAAAATTATGACATCATATGTTTAGAGTCCCTTAGTTGCTAATTGGTACGCAAGGATAGGTGACGCGCTGGGTGCCGGTCTCGCCCCCAAGTTCACGGCGTGACAAAAGTGGTATCAGAGCAGTTATGTCCTAGGGAGTCTACAAGCCGTGTCTAGTAGAGTCTTGTTTATTGGTGTGTCGTGCACCACACTTATACGCAGGAGGATACAGGGCATTTAGGATTGTCGCTCTTTCTTCCTACTCTAGATCATGTGGTACAGCTCACTTATAAGAATTGAAATTCCAAAATTCTTTTTTTATTCGTAATAAGACGATACCTATATCCGGAAAGAAAGTTGGAAAGAGAGATAGCTGTGGAAGAACTGAGTCAGAGGAATTGAATTTTTGTATGATGCCTACGATAAGTAAATGTGAGGTCTTTAGCAGATCATAGATGTACTGAAAGGTGTAAGCTTCCTGATAAGAAGCCTTAGGGAAAGAATGTATATCCACCATTATGGTGAAAGAAAACAAGAGATTAAGAAGATAAATACAAGTTTCAACAAGCAAAAGAAGCAAGATGAAGAAGGGTACGTGGCGCCTAGTTATTAAAGGTTAACAACATTTATAATTGAGGTAGAGGAATATAAGATTTTTGAGTTATATTCAATAGTAATAGAGGTATATACAATTGGTCGCACCCATTCAAAATATGTCCTATGGGGATTAACAGAAGCAATATAAGAAGATATGATGGATGAATTGTTTGCGCCAGTTTACATTTCCGAAGGATATTGCAAATATGCTAATAGATCTCTTCATGAGACACCCAGATGGTGCACTTTGAAATAGTACAGCCAGGTATGAGTACTACAAAGGCATGCACTATAAGCCTTGAAGGGATAAATATTACCTTAGTGTGTCCCGCGTCCCTAGTAATGCGAGAACATTAAGCAACTTGAAGTTTTCATTGGATGGAGCAAAGGAAAGCTAAGAGCGAAAGAATGTCGTATTGAAGTTTTCACAAGAAAAGGGATATGTAGAAATATTAGCAGAGTAATGAGAAGAGAGATAAGGAAGCATTATGAATAAAGAGTGACACATGGATGAAAATGGTAGAGTGTTACAGAACCTATAGTCAAATGAAGGAAGAGACGAAAGGTGATGGGCCTTAAGACAACGAAAGAATATAGGCTATAATGTTATATCCTCATTTAGAGAAATAAGTTCGTGACTCCAACGCGACTACCAGAGTGGAGAGTTAATCCCTAGAGTAACAAAAATCAGCATGGGCTGGTAAACAAGATAAACTAAATGTGAATAAGGGACTGAGTGATTCGATAATAGACGGAATCATGAGAATTTTAGATTTTGTTCCACCAATAATAGAATGGACCACAGAAAAAGATTCATGATGAATTCATAGAATGATCATTCAGGGAGACACTTCCCTAGAGCTAGCAATGTGAGCAAAGTTAAGCTTAAAAGACTGTATGTGCCAGTTACGCTAAATATCACCCTCACGAGTAAGAGAATTTGTCATCCTTGGTACATAAGGATTGTCGCAAAGTGAGTAAAGATCATTGATGTTGAGAAAAGATGCCAGAGATGACGAGGTAAAACATCTATAGGTAGATCCTCGTGGCTTCGTCTTTTAGCGCACCCCTAAAGGGGGGATATGGAGTGATGTGACATTAAGTCGGAATTAAGTAGTTCTAGTGACTATGGAATGATAAAGGAAGAACGCTATAAGAATGAGAAAGGGAAGAGATTGTACTTATTCAAGTGTTACAGACACACTATGACTCAAGAATATTGTGCATGCGCGGCACCAAGAAAAGGAAGTAAGGGTTCCTGCCCAGGATGGTTTTGATAATAAGGAGCTAGTGCAAGACGTAAGTTAAGACAAAGGAAATAACCCAAGAAAGATTACGAGGAATATTGATATGAGAATGGGCCAACGAGTAATTAGTAATTGGTCAGAAAGATCCCAGTTATGGCTAAATAGGAGGTTAAACACGAGTCGTCAGATCGTGTAAGATCAACATAGTAGAACCCAACATGGATAATTCAGCCTCGGAGAATATCATTATAATATTTGAGAAATATTAAAATAGGAGTTGGGGTAGTTAAAGGTGCCGTATGAGTGTTACGAAATAAGAGATAGTTCCACTGGGAAGACAGTCAAACTTCATTTCAGAAGCAGCTGTACGAGCAGATGAGTGTGGAGGTAAGTAACTAAGGATAATTACAAGTGAGCATGAACATCAAAAATTCTATCGGGAATACGATATAATAAGCTCATATCTTTACAAGAGTCAGAGGATCCTCCCTAAGTACTACAGTGAGGACTAGCTGAGGAAATGAGGAAGAAGGCTCCAACCTAAGCACAGTAACCTAAAGAGGAAATGGTCTTGTAACAACAATTTCACAACAACATTGTACGTCCTCTATAAGAAAGAGGAATCTACCGTGGTTAGTGAAAGGGAGGTAAAAATCAAAAGAAATATTCGAAGATCATATGAGTTTTATGAAAATTCCGGCATGCGTGGGAGCTAAGATAAGCTAAGTATGCATACAACAAGTGGGAAGAAAGATCAAGAAAGGTAATAGATTACGTTAAAAGAAAGCTGAGAAGGAACGCAAGGAATTATTTGATCGATGATCCCGAGTTGGTGATGTTATGCATTTAAGAGTTTGGATTATTATACATGCAACATATATGTTGATAATCATACAGCCGTAAAAGATTCCGGTATAAGTTAAAAGAAAGAATTGAACCCAGGTTATAGACAAAGGAATGAATTGGTAAAAGATTGTATCGTGGATATTCCATAGCGTCCATGGAGGGCTAAAATAATAACCAATACCACGAGCCGCAGATTGGAAAATAACTTAAATAAGCATAAAGGTCGATCAGAAGAAGAAGGAAACTAAAAGAGTTACATCAACAAAGTAAATCAGGAATCTGATTATTGGACCAAGAAGTTATAGGAATCATGATTAAGAACATTGTAGAATCACTCTTAACATTAGATGTGCAAGAGAGATAGCACAACAACTATATTCTACAATGGCTCTACATTAAAACCAGCCAGAAGGGTACTAGTCTCATAAGAAGTCAGTATAAAACTCTCACGAGATTATGTATGTCCCAGAGGTGCAAGTATTATAATAGAACTTCAAGTTATGGACGTGAATTACACCTAGGTGGAAGGGAGGTCATGAAATAGATAGAAGATATGATGCAAAATTTTAAGGTAAAAGGTAAAGGTGAATAGCGTACGAGATACTCAAAGGAAGAATGTGTGAATAGTCCATACTCCGGATAGAAGGCAAGAAATGCTGGGATTCAATATTCAGGAATTATAGCGGCATAGTTAGTGGCATATCTCATAGCCTATGGTTTCTAGGTATCGAGAAGGCTAATTCAGACAGTAAAGAAGAGTTAGAGATGATGTGATGTCTGACTTGATGTCCCAGAATGACATAAGGAAATCTATAATGCAAGCAAGTTGAAAGGTTGCAAGTAATATAAATAGAGTTGTGTAGGTCCCAAGGCATTGTATGGTGAAGCGACAAGGTTCTAGAAGGCAAGAGTAAGGATAAGAAAGGGCGAGTAAGAATGTAACGGAAATAGATAAGTCCTCGGGATTAAGCCCATGAAAACAAGAAGAGCTGATGGATTCTCTAAGTCATAGAAAGCTCAGTATAGCCTGAATAAACTCAAAGGAGTCCAAGACTAGTAGCATTTAGAAAAGATGGAATGCTACCCTGATAGTACAATGATAGTGTAATTGTGATGGATAAAGGATGACGTTTAGGCCTTCGAGTGAGTAATGATTTGAAGAGCATTTCATGGATTGTACGAGACTAAAATACCCAAATAAGTGAATCACATTGGGATGCTATAAAATACGGTTATTGAAGTAAAGTATCACCCCTAAGTAAATCAGGAAAATCACTTAATATATTCCTCGATGGAACGTAAGCCCTAGTGGCAAGGTATGATGTAAGAAATTTCAAGTTATCAGTGGAATATTATAGATTAATATTGAGGTGAATCAATAATGGATGGAGAAAAGTCACAAAGTATGAGATGAGATTAAGCCGCCATTCTTAAGACGAACGGTAATGAAGGAGCATTGAAGGACTGGGATTTATACCCGAAGGATAGGCAACAAAAGTAACTGAGAGATTGGTAAGAACAGTTAAGGGTTAAAATTTCAGTCGCGACCCTCATAATATTTCCACCATTTTTACTCCGCCAAGAGATGTTTTTGAGCGATTTGAAGAGAGTTTTCAACGGGTATTGCTTGGAGATAAGTATCTTGACTAGAAAACATCATTTTTGCAAGAATCAACACTCAAATTCATGAAATTGGGTAGAAATTGTGAAGAACTAGGGCTTTGTTTTTTAAAACGAATTTTGGGGATCTGAAAGGCCATTTGAGCTCCGATTTTGGTAAACTTTATATGTACGGACTCGTGGCGAGACGACGAATCCGTTGATGTGATTTTTGGAATTTTTTGAGAAGTGGGCCCGAGGCTCGGGTTTTACCAATTTCGTGAATTTTAATACTTTTCGAGTATTTTTGATTGAGTTATGTTTCTTTAACTGGTATTTATGTATTCGCTGTGGTTTTGACTAGATTCGATGCACGAGGAGGTTGATACGAAAGGAAAAGGCATTGCGGACCATTCTACGACCGGTTAGAGGTGAGTAGTTGGTGTATATGATGGCCTGAGGGTTTGAAACCCCAGCTTATCACATTGTGACGCTATTGTAGGGCGTGACTCGCACCCCATGGCAGGTGCGGGATTGGTTATGACTGGGGATTGTGAATTGGTCCATCCCGAACAAGAATATTTCTATATTGGCGATTGATACGCATCCTGTGTTGAATATATCTGGGCTTATTGCCATGTTTGGGGCCTTGTGCCGATCTGTAGCATCCTCAGAGGATGATTATCATTGTGAGAGCATGTTTTGTATAATCATTGATCTCAGTCCTGTGTTAAATCACTGTTATGAAATGCTAAGTCACTTTTCCTGAAGTTAA
>MU783472.1:88463-179517 GCA_026770625.1 Nicotiana glauca
TTGTGTGCAGATTCAGGTACACCGGAGGCTTAGCTGAGCAGTCGTTGTCTTCAGAGTTCATCAGAGTTGTTGAGGTAGCTGCTTGACGTTCGCAGGACCTGACTTCCTATTTTAGTTTTATCTATATATATACATTTCCAGACATGAGTATTGTTCGTTCAGATATTGTTATTCAGTTATTTTAGAGGCTCTAGACTCATGACCCCAGATCTTTTGGGAGTATTTTATCAGATTTTGTATTTCTCAGTATTATACTTCTATAAACAGCGGATTATTACTCTAAATCTATTATATTCTCCTTAAATTATCGGTTTTGAGATTTATTATTGAATTGGGAGCGATTGTTGGTCAGGCTTGCCTAGCTTTAGGGTTGGGCGCCATCACGACCAGGTTTGGGTCGTGACAGTAAGCATACCTCAATAGAGGTAGATTGAAGAAAAAATTAGAGTATAGTATAACCCATGTAAATGCAGCAAAGTCATATGAATGGATAATCAAATATATGAAATATGATATGGCCATACTCGCAAGTTCTACAAAGTATCGAGCAAAGGACTTCAGTATACCTATAGAGGCCCAGAGAGGCATCCTATTAAGCCTTGTATATACAAAGTAAGGCCTACAGATCGACTCAAAGGTAAAAGGAAAAAGGAAAGATGAATCGTATAAGTGCACCTACAAAGCCAGAGTCATACGGGCTGCATGACAGGAGGTAACAGAAGTTGCAAGATTAGGAAGATTTCGACCACATGTCATGATATGAGCAAAAAGACTAAAGAGGGGAATACCCTAGACTTTGGATTTATTCACAGAGCAAATGCTTGAATGGCAAGAAGGATATTAATGTATTCACAAGAGCTATGAGTTACGAAAATGATAAAAGCATCAGTCAACGTTCGAGGACGAATGTTCCAAAGGGGGCAATGATGTTACACCCCGCAATATTACGTCCTGCAGTATTAAGTTAAGACAGTATTCTACCCAGCAGTATTACATTATGGAGATGTTACGCTTTGCAGTAATAAGTTACGACGATGTTGCACCCTGTAGTATTGTACGTTGAATTTGTCGTAAGGTATTGACATCAGTCCAAGGAAAATATATTTGGAGATTATAAGGATTATGTTACTTCACAAGTGATGAGTAAATTCGTAAAGACGGAAGGGGAAACAAGTCAAGAAAATGAATTTTCGTTGAAGTTTGTCGATTTGGGATAAAATACGGGTCATATAATAATACCCGATAAATATAAACTAATACACCATGCGAGGTACCATATGACCACGATAGTATAATATATAAAGTATATATGTAGTATTTTAAAAATAAATAGAATTTTAAGTAATTTTTGATAAATTTTAAATTATGCGGGTAATTAATTAATTACCGGGTAATATGACATTACCCCGTTAACTAATAAATGGATAAAACTTCATTAATTATAGGACATGTGGCAGCACAAACATGAAGTGACTAAGCTATTGAACATCTTAGGTGTCTACCTAAGAATATAACCTAATTATGACTTAAAGTGTAGTCTTAATAAGACTTGAAAAATCTTGTCCAAATAGACATTCTGATTCTAGCCTCATTTTTGTGTCTTTCTGTTCGTTTTGTTACTTTGGCCTAAGACTAAAAGCCTTCAAGAATTTCAAAACCAAGAAGAAAACGTGAAAAGCAGAATCATTTCGTCAAAATGTTTAAATCCAAGCAAAGTTCAACTTCAACAGATCCAAGTAAGTTAAATTCGTCCAGTTTCAATTCAATCCTTAGCAAATATTTTGTTCAAAAACGTTAGAAGAAGAATAATTTCGAACGAGATTTTAAGTTCATCCAAGTGTGAATTTTGTCCATGAATTTTTAAGGAGCAGAGGCGAATTTTGTTCAATCAACGAAGGTTTTCCAACGAAATATTATATGGAGTTTTCCCTACTCCAGGTATGTTAAGACTAAGCCCTTCTTTCATTTGGCATGATCTCGTCATTACATTCATATCCCGGAATTTACGTATATTTTGCTAGTTTCGCAGATTGCATATATTTTTCTCGTATTGTAATTTATAATATTCTCCTTATCGGGACTTCATATTCAGTTGAGTATTTCCTTCTTCCAGTCAAGAGAGCAGAGAGTTCATATATATACAGTATTAAAAGTATTTTTAGTACCATCGAGCTATAATCGATGGGCAGGCCCCTATTGAGCAACGTCTGATTAGATGGTAAATTATATATCGAGCCGACTGTGGCCGAGCGCTTATGAGCGAGCCTACTATGGCAGAGCGGTTTTTTTTATATATATATATATATATATATATATATATATATATATATATATATATATATATATATATATATATATATATATATNCGAGCGCTTATGGGCGAGCCTACTATGGCAGAGCAGTTATTTTTATAAATATATATATATACCGAGCCTTATAGGGCCGGACAACTATTTTACTTATTATATTGACAGAATTGAGTCAGTATCAGCAGGTAAGCGTATCTTCAGATTATCTTTGACTTCCAGCTACTTGCATTTATTATATTATCAGTTCAGTTTCAGCTTTCAGTATATTGCCTTACATACTCAGTAAATTATTTCGTACTGATGTCCCTTTTCTGGGGGCGCTACATTTCATGCGTGCAGGTCAGACAGACAGACGAGTAGGCCTCTTCAATAGGTGTTGCCGAGTTCAGCTTGATCGGTAAGCTCCATGCCATTCAGAGTTTTCGGGTCTAGAGCCTTATATATATCTTGTATATATATATATATATATATATATATATATATATATATATATATATATATATATATATATATATATATGTATGTTATGAGCAGGTCCGAGAGCCGTTCCGATCACAGCATATCCATCAGTAGAGGCTTGTAGACATATCTTGTCAGTTAGTGCAGTATGTTGGGCTTTCAGGCCTTGTATATATATTTGGTTAGTTTGTCAGCTGTTATAAATATGATGGCCTTGTCGCTCAACTTTTATATTGATATTTAGTCAGCATTCGATGTCGTCTTGCAATGTGGCCTATGGCCAAAATATGACATCATATGTTCAGAGTCCCTTAGTTACAAGTTTGTACGCAAGGATAGGTGAGGCACTGGGTGTCGGTCTCGCCCCCTAGTTCGGGGCGTGACACCATCCTTGATATGAGATATGTAGTATAGGCACAGAAGTAATATCTTAGCTTCTGGGCTACCCAAGTCAGAGCACAACAAGTACGCTCTAACAGAAAATACCGAGCCTCGTATGGAGTGAACTTCTTGCTGAGATAGTAAATGGCCTGCTCTTTCTTCCCCGTTTTATCATGCTGCTTTAGGACGCAACCGAAGGCACCATCTAACATTGTGATGTAGAGTAGCGAAGGTCTACCTAGTTTAGGTGGGACCAAAACAGGTGGTGTTGACAAGTATTCCTTGATTCCGTCAAAATCTTTCTGGCAGTCATCAGTCCATTTGGTGGCGGCATCCTTCTTCAACATCTTGAAGATTGGCTCACAAATAACTGTAGATTGTACTATGAACCGACTGATGTAGTTGAGTCTCCCCAAGAATATCATTACGTCTTTCTTGTTATTTGGCGGTGGCTATTCTTGAATGGCTTTGATCTTCGATGGATCCAGTTCTATTACCCGGTGACTCACAATAAACCCAAGCAATTTTCCAGCTGGAACCCCAAATGCACACTTTGCGTGATTCAGCTTCAGGTTATGCCTCCGCAGTCTATTGAAGAATTTCCTCAAGTCTTCCATGGGATCAATGGCCTTCTTTGACTTAATGACGATGTCGTCTATGTACACCTCGATCTCCTTTTGTATCATATCATGAAAAATGATAGTCATAGCCCTCATGTAGGTGGCGCCTACATTCTTTAACCTAAACGACATCATCTTGTAGCAGCACATTCCCCACGGCATAATGAAAGCCGTTTTCTCATCATTCTCTTCATCCATCTAGTTCTGATGATAACCCGTGAAACAATCCACAAATGTTTTCAATTCATGCTCGGCGCAATTGTCGATTAGGATGTGTATGTTTGGAAAAGAAAAGTCATCTTTCAGAGTAGCCCGGTTGAGATCCCGATAGTTGATATAGACGCTAACCTTCCCTTCCTTCTTTAGTACTGGCACAATGTTATCTAACCATGTCGGATACTCCACTACCCTGAGAACTTTGGCTTTGACTTGTTTAGTGACTTCTTCCTTAATTTTCAAACTCATATCAAGTTTGAACTTTCTGAGCTTTGCTTTACCGGTAGGCATGTCGGATCAGTTGGCAGTTTGTGAGCAATAATAGATGTGCTTAGGCCCGTCATGTCATCATATGACCAGAAAAATATGTCCTCATATTCTTTTAGAAATTCTGCGTATTCCCTCTTTTCTGATGACGATAAGTGAACACTGATTCGTATTTCTTTGACATTCTTTTCGTTCCCTAGGTTAACAATTTCGGTCTCGTCTAGGTTGGACTTCGGTCTATTTTCAAAATTCTCGACTTCCTTAATAATCTCATCCGGTATATCATCTTCCTCTCAATTTGTGTCTGTTTGTTGCATTATCTCATTGCATGTCACAGTCATTGGTTCATCAAGACAAGTAATAGTAATACTGTATGAGTAAAGTAATAAGAGAAAATAATAAGAGTGTTGATTTATAAGAAAAAATCAAAACGCTTGCATAAATTCCATAACATTTTTGAACATTGAAGATCTTATTGCGGAAATTTAAAATGCGAAAGGAAAGTTTACTAGTAAGAATAAGAGATAGTGCAGGATGCTTGTTCAGCCTTGCTACCCCAAGGCTCGCCGAGCTCTAGTGGTTCTGATGGTCCAGTTATTGATGCATGATCCTCTGCTTACAGCATGTATGGAAGGGCCTTCCTCGCCTCCTCCTCGAAAATGACACAACATTCCATATCATCGTCTTCCAGGAACAAATTCCTCACTGCTGCCAGTGCTTTCTCTTCTTCTGACCCATGGATAACTTTGGCCGGTTGGAATGTCTATTCCAAGCATGTTATTGGCTGATTTAATGGATAGTATAGATCGTGCCATAGTGGTGACCCGTGGTTGAATTCCTCCCAAATATACTCATATCCCAATCCGATGGTGGTGCCATGTTTCTTGAGTTTTATAGACTTAGCGATCCCTTGGAGGTTCTTTCCTAGCCCCTTGCCAGGTTCATATCCGCTCCAATTCAATATTCTCTAAATCTTGTTGTCCTACCATTTGTCTTTATCAACAGCATTGACTCGCTCGATGTGGTGATAGGTCTCCCCACATATCCTTCTTCTGCCTCTTGTTACTGGAATGGTCTGGCGACTGTATATGGGATTGCTACCATCGCCGTGAATGATCACCTCCTGGTGATTCCACTCAAACTTCACTGCTGATATAATGTTGACGCTACGGCCCCAGCGGCATGAATCCATGGTCGTCCCAATAGCAGATTGTAAGATGTTGGCACGACTATTACCTGACAATCAACATCAAACCAAGTAGGCCCCATTTGCAAACATAGGCTAATTTCCCTTATGGTGGACCTTTGGGAACTGTCGAAAGCTTTTATGTTGATGGCCCCATCCTTGATATCATGCATCCCCTTACCCAATGTCCTGAGTATTACCAACGGACAAATGTTGAGGCTGGACCCTCCATCAACCAGGATTCTAGTGAAAAAATAATCATCGAATTGTATAGTGATGTGCAATGCCTTGTTGTGACTCAACCCCTCTAGTGGCAACTCATCTTCATGCAAAGTGATTTTGTAGCTTTCCAATACCTGTCCTACCATGTTAGCCATCTCTCGCTGGTGATGTTGCTTGGTACATACGTCTTACTCAGCACCATTTAAAGGGCATTCTTTTGTGCATCAGAATTCTGTAGCAAAGCAAGGATAGAAATTTTGCACCGGTGTTTTGCTCAGCTGATCAACGACCGAGTATTCTTTGGCTTGTATCTTCCTCCAGAGTTCATCTGGTCATATCTCGGTGATGGTTGGCTGACTAGAGGTCTGCTTGCTGGACTCAGCCAGATGTTCCAGAGTATTAACCCTACAAGTTCTCGTCATACCCTGTGCCGCAATAGCTTTCCCGAACCTAACCTTGCCCTTCCTTCTTGCCTGACTGTGTAGTCCCAATGTATAGCCTTTGTATGGAATGGTGTTACGGCCGACATTGCTACTAGAATTGGCGCGACTATCTTTACTCTGAATGGAGCATGCACCTTGGGCGGTAAAACTGTAACTTCAAAGGGTGTAGGTGCATTTGCCGGTAACATAAATTCGACCTCAATCGGTGCTGGTGTCTTTGCAGAAGATGGTGCTTCAAACTCAAGTGGCATGGACGTATTTACCTCGGCGTCTCCAGAGGGCTGAAGTTGGACTACGATCGAAGTAAGGGTGACTATTGGCTTCTTTGGATCGTCACTTTCTCTGATCAAACCGATTGATCCCTTGGGATCCCAATCATCCTCTATTTCGATCATATGAATACCTTCGCCCTTATGGTCTGGAAGAGGGTTATTGTGGACATTCGGAGCAGGTTCCTTTGCCACAATAATCTTGTTATCAATTAAAGTCTGGATCTTATCTTTCAGATAGCGACAATCATCAATGGTGTGTCCTTTCATGCCAGAATATTATGCACAGGATTTATTTGGGTTAACCCACTGAGAAGGGTTCTCAGGGACAGCAGGGATAGGGGTGACATAACTAGCAGCTTTGAGTCTTTTTTACAACCGGTCGATAGGTTCAGCAATAGCCGTATATGCCTTCGGTCAAAATTTGGTCGAGGTCTAGGGATGTTTTGGTGTGGAGGAGGGGATTGATAGCGGGATGGATGAGTATTGTAGGCTTGATAAACATATGCGGGTTGGGAATATTTGGGTGAAGTGGGCTGATACGTGGGAGGTGATTGATAAGTGGGTGGTGGAGTTTGGTAAGAGGGTGAATGTGCTTGGTAGTTCAGGGTAAGCTGATATGGGAGTGGGGGCATTGGGATGCTTGGTATTTGATGGGAGATTTGGTTCTCTGTGCCACCATTATGGCTCCTACGTCCCCTTTCTTGGACACACCACCTAATTGTAAGGCCTTTTTGGTAGCTTTCTAGGCCTCAAAATTCGTAACCATACCGCTTTTGATGCTCTCTTCGATCCTTTCTCCCAACTTGATAATGTCAGAAAACTTGTGGCCCTCGATCATCATCAGCCTTTTATAATACTGTGGGTCTTGGGCCCGAACGAAGAATTGTTCATTTGATCTTGTTCTAAGGCAGGTCTAACCTTAGCAGCTTCGGACCTCCAGTGAGTAGCATACTCGCAGAATGGTTCTGTGGGATTGTTTTTCAGATTTTGAATATAGAACACATCTGGTGCATTCTATGTGTTGAACCTGAATCTGTCTATAAAATCGGACACCATGCTTACCCAATTTGACCACTTCTTTGGGTCCTGGGTAATGTACCAAGATAAGGCATCTCCCTTCAAGCTCTTCATGAAAAGCTTCATGCGAATTTTCTCATCTCTTCCTATTCCAACCAATTTGTCATAGTACATTCTCAAATGGACACTCGGATCCCCTGTACCATCAAACATCTCAAACTTAGGAGGTTTGTACCCCTCGGGCAGTTCGACATCGGGCTGTATGCAAAGATTTTCGTAGTTCAGCCCTTCAATCCCCTTACTTCCTTTAATGCCTTGAATTCTGCTAGTCAATTTCTTAATTTCTTCGGCTAGGTTTCTGATGAGAAAATCCTTATCATCAGACTCGGGCATGCTTGAGATGGGCTGGGTGGAGTGTGGCATAGTCTCCATGTAGATGGGGGTATTATGTTGGGTTTGGCAATGGTCATTTGTGGGGTTCTCGAAAATTGGGATGAACAGTGGGATGTTATTTGAGGTATGACAGGTATTGCAGTGGTGGTGAGTAATGGGATGGTTTTGTGGCGTTTGGGTAGTTTGTGGGGATGTAGGGTTCTGAGCATTTGGGAAACTGATATCTGAGTAGTGAGGGAAAATGACAGATTTTCCAGATTCCGAACTTGATCAAGTTCTTCCTGAAATTTCACCAGCTTTTGTTCCAGTTGGGATGCACTTTCCTTGGTGACCAGAGTACCGTGACCATGAGTGACCTCTACCCGTTCAGTTGAGTTTTCCTTTCTGGCGTTGTTCAAATCTTCCATCTTCCCTTAGTTCTTGTTTTTGACAGGATAAGAGGAGGAGTAGGTGGAGTGCCCCTGGATCTCGTGAAATAGGATGATGTTGCCAGAGTACACGAACTAACCTTTTGGAAGGGGAATAAACAAAAATTAAAGACAAAAGGTAACAAGTTAGTGAGGATTATATACAAAAATATTGCAATATTTAAGCACACAGTGCGGTAAAGCATGTCCTAATTTGGGAACTTCTTTGTGCCCGAAGTAGGCCTAGAGACAACTTGATTTGGAGAACTTAGGATGCCAAATGCCTCATTTCATTGATAAAGATAAGACGAATCCCAAATCGATACTAAATAACAGGAATAAAGTTTACTAATGGCCATTAACCTTATTACATTTTATGAAGAAAAATGAAAACTCCTATCTATTTGGTCCCTGAAGGACCTTTCCCGGATTCGACATCCTTGGCTCCATCGAACAGCTTCCCTAACTCGTGCAGTCCCAGCAGCAGGTAGGCTCTGGCCAGATGTCCACCTTCATATCCTTCAGCATTCCGGAAGTCTTCAATCCTCTTGAGAAACTTCTTCTCCAAATATCCCAATCGCTTGTTGGCACTAACATCCATATCTTTCCATTCCTCAATTAGCTTTTTATTGGCTTCTTGTATCTCACAGTGCTTGCTTTCGCATTCCTGGATTATCTTGCGTAGTTGATTATATTTGACCTATGCTTCGGCCTTTTCATCTATGATCCAATTACCTCGAACAAACCCAGGCTGGCCCAGACCATTTTGATTATCCTCCAACTATCCCAAATAGTAAGGAGCACAACCAGCGTGGTATCTATCTAGCTCGATGGCATCCTTTCCCATGATGATCTTCCAGTGCCACATGTGCTGAGCTTTGCATTTGTAAGGACAATCATCATCCTAGAAATTGGCCCGGAAGTGACTCACTTTGTCAACCCTAGGTACAACCTGCTTCCTACCAGCTTGCCTCACAACTCGGAGAGGGACGTACGGGTACGTTCCTCTTAGACGGATTAATATCAGAAAAGGTTTATCTCTAGATCGGATGATGAAATCCTCGGTTGGAAACCACTCGAACATCTATTGTACCTAGTTCTCAGTCAGATTCTCGAAGAGCTCGACCCATTCTCTAGCATTCTCCGATTGGGCGAACATATTTGGCATGTAGTTCATTCGCTTTGGATGATGAAAAGCGATATGATCATCCCAGTCCCTTCGCTGAATTTCTTATTGGTATTCACCCTTTTTTAAGTGCTCCACGAGCCACAGTTGAAGTAGCAAATTGCAAACTTCAAAATGTTTGGTGTTGACACCTCTCTAGGCCTCGGTATATTTCCGCAATGATTATGAGCACGATGTTGAATGGTTGCCCACCAATTCTCTCCATTAGAGTCTTGGTCAGCATAGCTAGTCTGGTGTGGATTCTTTCTTTCTTTGTTGGAAACACGACCAATCCCAGGAAGTAAAACATAAATACAAAGACCCTTCGGTGAATATGCCCTAATGATGTGACGGCAAACTCATCAGGATAGGTATGGTAGGATTTCCTGTGACCGTATCTCTCATACAAATAATCAAAAGGGATGTAGGAGTTTTTTATACATGTCAACTCGGGATTTTTCTTCAGACCCATCATTTTAAGAAAACTCCTGCCCTTGCGGTTCTCAAGCATTAACAAACCCGGAGTCTCCCACGGTATGCCAGCCAATCCTGCTATTACTTCCAGCAAGGGTGTCATTTCAATATCCCCAAAGCAGAAAACTGACCGCTCACAATCCTAGAACAAAGTAGCAGCTCCTATGATCTTGTTATTGGGATGAATTTCCAGGAGGGAAGACATGTTTTCCAAATATTTCCGGACGAGAGTCTGATCACTAGAGTGAATATCCTCCCACCAGCTTAGCAATTTTGGGTGGATGTTTGTAACCATGCTGAATATGGGGACTTCGTGCCTCATATGTTTGCGAGACAAAAGGGTTAGGCCCTTATCCCCACCAGACTCGACTATTTAATATCAACAATTGGCATAAAAGCATTCGGTTCTCCAAATAAATGCACAGAACGTGATGACGTCCGTTTGGGTTCTACGGAAAGCCAGTGGACTTTGGACAAGGCTATCTTAAAGAGTCATTATCCGAACAACATAACTGACTCGACTAGGTTTGACCATGATGCATGGACAATTTTAATCATGGTAAGGTTTGTATGATGTCTTAGACTGGTACCCTTGAGCGGACAGCTCAAGGGGCAAAGGTGCGGAACTGTCGACTACACCGTTGATCGACTGGTTTTACTGTAAATATGCCTTTTTAAAATTTAGGGGGTGATAATATCGGAAGAGCGCAACCACTCATTATAAGCGTTACTGTAGGATTTATTTGGCACAAGTGGAATACGATGTTCAACATGATTATGCAATAGTACTAGGCATGTTGTCATGTATTTGCATGTTAAGAAAGCAGTAAATTCAACAGTTTCATAATATAAAGCAGTAGTAAAGGAAAGCGGTAAAGAAAAGAGAAAAAAAACAAAAAGACAAGTCAGTTTTGCAATCGAAATGGAAATTGAATGCTTAAAAGAAATAAACAAATAATGATTTCACAATAATAGTCTGAAATGGTAAAAGCCTAAAGAATTCCCAACAGAGTCGCCATGCTATCGTGCCCCCTTTTCTCACGAAATCAGGTTTATGACACTTGGAGGGAAAACTCATTCCTTTTGGGAACTGGGTTTGCGTTTGAAGACTCGCCACCTAATGATTAGGGCACATTAGGTCACCAAAAGAGTTTAATTTGATTAACTAGAGATAGGGTAAGGGCTTGAAATTATTCTAAGGGGAAGGTGTTATGCACCTCTTAGAATCCACTAATCTGGTTCCCGGCTAGACAATTATTGTGAATTAAGGTGCAATTAACATATAGGCAGATAAGGCTAAAATAAGAAGGGGTTTTAAATACACAAGTGTTTGAAAATGATTAAATAAAGCAAGGTTTTAAAAAGAGTTATAATCTAAGCATGCTAAAGAATATAAAGGGGTCCTAGGTTTATTTGTAATATGGATCACATCAATATAATACCCGGTAATCACTCCTCAAGAAAGGGGATACACGTGGTATTAGCGCACCGGTCATCATATCTATATCTACCCTTTCCACCCCGTTAAGGTATTTAAAGCACGGATTGGTCTCGATTACTTATTACATGCTATTATCCATCCCACTCCTATTAGTCCCGTAGGCACTTAGGACTACTGATCCTAAAAGGGAGAGATATGAGGCTTGATTAAGGTTTCAAAAGTTAAAACTCAAAGGTCATACAAAAACACATATTGCATATTGTGGGAAGAGCATATAGACAAGCAAAGGCTCAGGCATACTTCCTTGAACAGATAAGCATATAATTAGTATTACTTTCACATACTGTTTAAGTCTGATTAAATAACAAATATGAGAGAGTTTAAAGGATGAGTCAGGTTGGTTTACTGTATAACTCAGATAGAAAGCCCGGATCAGGCCTGCCTACCGGTTGTGATTATTAAAGGCAGATTTAGTTGATAGTTATTACCCAAAGGCTTGCCTAAGTGTTAAGACGGGGTCCTATAGACATGATATCTATTAAATTTAAAAGGTGATAGGACAGTAAAGAGACGAATCATTTGAAATCCTATAGGCATGCTTGCTACAATTTGGTTAAGTAAAGGACTTCAGACTATCAAAAGAGAGGTAGAATTAGCAAAATGATTACAGGTTCTGCGACTAATCCATTATTACTGAGTTTTATATCTAACATTGAGTGAGGCGAGTCAGATTCAATTAGAAGTTCCTATAGGCATGCTTTCTATGCGCGACTGATTTTAAGCTATGTATACATGGTGTAAAAAATGCAGAAGCTTTGTAGACATAGTATCTAAATGCATAAGGCTTGTTTTAAATCTATAAACATGGTACTTAGTGCAGAATTTGTTTAAGACCTATAAACATGGTATCTAAAGAAGATTCGTTTCAAACCTTATAGATAGTATTTAAATATGAAACTTTGTTTAAAACCTTACGGGCATGATTTCTATATGTAACTGAATGTGCAGAATTAGAACAAACCTATAGGCATGGTTTCTATATGTGATTAAATATGCAGAATTATAACAACCTATAGGCATGTTTTCTATACGTGTTGAGTATGCATGATAGACCTATAAACATAATTTCTATATGTGCAGGATTGTAATAAACATATAGGCATGATTTCTATATGTATTTGAATTTGCAGAATTGTAATAAACCTATAGGCATGATTTTCTACCCTTTGCATGCATAGTTACCGACCTTTTTTTCACTAGCCATCCCCAATGTTCATTTCAACTTATTACAAACCAAAATAATAAATTACATCAAAAGTACAAGAAAGAATACAACTAGAGGAAGCCTGATACTTGCTTCCTCTCTGAGTTATGCGATAAACCAACTCAAAAGGCCATTGATCCAAAGCCTTTCTCCAATTTGAGCGTATAAAGAGTTCCCTAAGAGCCTCAATGGGACTCCGGGTAGTGCTCACACCCAAATTGTATCACTAGAATAGGGACAAGTGCAATGTGGGAGGGCCAGCCCTAAAGAGTCCAAGTTCATAGGGAGCTCAAAGGATCCCAAAGCCTTGCTCACAAGAAGGGGGGCAGAACTTAAGGTCTAAGAGAGAGTGCAAGTGAAGAACAGAATTCTAAGGAATAAAGGTGAAGGAAACAACTACAAATAGGTACACAATAGGGTTCAGGGGAATAGGGGATTTGCAAAGAGCCTATTTCTTAAGCTAGGGAAATCTTTAGGCATGCCCAGCAATTGAGGATACTGGCATGCCTATAAGTCTGCCAAATACACAATATTAGAGGCTAGGATCCTAGGGGATCAAGTTTGAGTCATGAATAATAATTTACAATATTGCCCTTTTTCAAATCATAGCATAAACACATAGGTGGTGGGGTTTTGAGATTCATAATAGATTTAAAATAGGCAGAAGGAAATTACAACATGCTAAAGTAAGCATTGAACTATAAATAAGCAGTAGGAAGACATGCAATTAAAGGTATTAAATAAACACATTATTGTGATTGCTGGAAACCATAATCAGGATATAACAATTTCAAGGAACCAAAAATACAGTAAAAAGAGTTGTAGGACTTGAAAGACAGGCCACATCACTAGTAACAAGAGAGAATGCTTTTGAATGTGAGTGTGAGTTCAGAAAACTAAGAGTGTTCGTGTGTCAGTTATTTCAAGACTCAGAATGCTTGTCGTTGTGTTAATGAAAGAGCAAGGTATTTATAGTTTGAAAACAGGTGCAAAATAAGGCAAGAAAATAATTATGGGACTGTGTATCAATTTAAAATCAATCAGTGTAAGAAACTTCCTTTAATTAAGTAGTTTAAACTTAACGGTAATGAACAACAATCATTTAAGGAAAGAGATTCAGTAAGCAACTTGTGTAAAGTAGGCAATTAGGGGTAAATAAATAGGAGTTTATTTAAGGGAAGAATCTTTTAAAATACACGGTTAAACAAATAAGGTAAGATACCCAATAAAATCAATCAGTACATAGTAAATCAGGGATTTGAAATTACTGGTTTGTGAGTAAACCAAATCAGAAAGGCTAAGGAAAGTTTTTCGAATCAAGCCAAGTAACAGGGAAATTAGGAAACAATGAAAGAGTCAATTAGACTTACACAAAGGAGGCCTGAAACCAGTCAAGAATCAAAATCCATTTTAGAGGGAAAGTTCAACATATTTAAAGGGTACATAAGTATTGGGCATTCGAGGCTGATTTAGGACAAAGAAAAACATTATAAACACAGGTAGTCACATAGGTTGATTTCAGTTACTCAGTAATAGAGAAGTGAAAGTATCAAATAGCATGATCAAGGGTCAAGTAAAAGACCTTATAGAGTTTAACAGGAAATAAGGATCATGTAAAGAAACAAAAGATTCAGGAATTCAATTTAGCAGTATGTGAGACAACTCTCAGAAACACGAATAGGTTCAAAGAAATTAAGGCTTTGAAACCAAATAATTTCAGAGACTGGAACAAACAAATCTCATAGAAAATCATCTCCCAACACGAGTGAACCCCAAAATCTTAGGGTTTTCACCATCGATCGAGTTATAGAGGTGAAAACAAGTAAATCAGGCAGAAACACTAGCGAAATATATTCAGAGATCTGAAAAAGGAACTAAGCCTTTTAGCAAGCATATTACAGTAGAAGAACAACATAAGCAACATAGTAGGAGAACAACGTAAAGAAGCACAGTACAAGAGCACCATAAGAAACACAGTATAAGAATAACATAAGAAGCACAATATATGAATAACATAAGCAACACAGTAGAAGAACAACATAAGAAGCACAGTGGAATATGTTTAAAATCAGAAGAGCTTTGAAATAAAATAACACAAACCCTAAATTAGAAAAACGAAGGTTTTGAAAGTAGAATCATGAAAGAAACTTTAAGAAAGCGTTTAAAAACTTTAGAGAAAACCACAGATCTACAACGGATCTAAAAGAATTGGGTAAAGCTCGAGGGTTTAGCATTTCAAATGAAACGAGATGACGTGTAAGGCTTGGAAAGTCATTGATCTGAGCAGGAGAAAATAAGAGTCAGGCTTGAATAGCTATAGTCGTCCGGAACAAAGTCAAGGCTGGCCGGAAACATCCATAGAACTGAAAGCAACCATGGTCTGGACCAGGCTTCTTCGAGGTCTGGCCTTAAAACCATAGTAACCGGGCGTGTAAAAGTTATAGGAGGCCAGTATAAGACTTCGATAGCCTTGGAAGTCATGGATTTCGGTGATTTTAGGGTGGAAGTGAAGGGAGGCGGCTAGGGTTTGCGAAGCTTCCAGAGAGAATTGAGAGAAGGGGGGAGGATTCAACGGCGGCTACAGAAGAAAAATGATTAGGTTTAGGGGTTAGATCGGGTTAAAAAAGGCAAGGGCAAATATGAGCCGTTGATCTAAGTGATCAACGGATAGGATTAAAAGGAGAGTCCGGGCGGATTATTTAAAAGGGTCGTGGGTCGGGTAGATTAGGTAATTGTGTTTAGGAATTGGGTTCAAATCTGGCTAAAATTGAAATGCAAATGGGCTACCATGTAAATAGCCATTTTCCCCTAATTTATATTATAAGAAATAGTAAAAATATTTCTAGAAATAAATTAAAGTTACTAAAATGATTAATACTATGTAATTATCAAACTAAAAATACTGGAGTCAATTTTATAATTATAAACACAATTATATTTTAAAATAGTCTAATATTGTAATTATATATAATTTAGCTTTAAAATACTAAATAAATTTATAAAAATATTCAAAAATTATGTCAACTATGTTTTAGTGTAAATGTGAGAATGCAATAAATTAATCACCAAAAAATAATAATTTTGGAGATGATTATTGGTTTTTTCTTGCTAAAATAGGGCAATAAATTGATTTAAGAAATCTTTAAAATTGAGAAAAATAGTAAAACCTTTGGACATACTTATATATGCATATACATGCTATTTTGAAAGGTATTTTACATATAAAAAATATACAGAAAAAATTGGATATCAACAGCTGCCCTCTTTACCAGGAAAGGATGAAAGATTTGTCGGGTAAAGATATGATGGCCAATTTTGACCGAACGAAATGTCTTGGAGAGGTTTGGCCATGCTCCGGCTTGTGAGCTACCTACATATCCCAAGTTTTATAGGAATCAGGCCATATGTTGTTCAGGATCCATCGACGGAGCATGCCGATGAAGAGTTTCCAAGGACAGTCGCGATATTCAGGACGGGGTGAATGATTGAAGTCTGATAGGGCTGAGGGAACTGGAGCGAAATCGCTCCTGTCGAGATGGACGACATTTAAACGTGATGCAAGTTCCCGTCGGACCGAGAATGTTATCTTTGGACGGTTAGGATGACGCCCATAGACCATGATGTCCTGCGCCATGAAGTGTATAATAATAAAGTATTCGCATGCCATAAAATGATGCTCTCGGGCTATGAGAATGATGCCTCCGAACCATGGTGCCTTTAAATAATGATATGCAAAAGATTAAAGGATCCTCAGGTCATGGCATAGTGTTCTCGGGCTATGCAAATGGTGCCTTTGAACAATGATGCCCTCGGATAATTTGGCGATCTTTCAGCCTATGCAAGTGCAAATAAAGTAGCGATCTTTTAGCCATGTGTCACACCTCCTTTTTACATCCCGAATGTATATAAGGGAGTTTTTCCAATTAAAGTGATATTATTCGAAATGGAATTATTATATTTATTTCAGAGTCACCACTCGGAATATTTATGGTGTCTCAAGTCACCGATTTATTTTACATCCCATATCGAGGAAATTTCGACTTTTCTTTTGAAGTCTGCGAACCAGATATTCTAGATAAAGAATTCTGTTAACCCGAGAGAAGGTGTTAGGCATTCTTGGGTTCCGTGATTCTAGCACGGTCTCTTAGCAATTTATACTTGGCTTAATTGTTTAACTACTCATTTTTAAGACCTATGTGCAATTATCTTTTTACCGCTTTTAATTTTTTGATTTATTCGTAATTAAAGAATTGAGTTACGCGTACGTATGAAGTGGCGATCTTTCAGCCATGCAAGTGTAAATGATGTGGCGATCTTTCTGCCATGCAAAATGTAAATGAGGTGGCGATCTTTCTGCCATGCAAAATATAAACGAGGTGGCGATCTTTCAGCCATGCAGAATGTAAATGAGGTGGCGATCTTTCAGCCAGGCAAACGTAAATAAAGTGGCAATTTTTCAGCCATGCAGAATGTAAATGAGGTGGAGATCTTTCAGCAATAAAAATGCAGGTGGAGGCAGTGTTTAGTCTCGGAAGACAGAACTGTATCCTTATTAAATGCAAAGATGCAGATAGAGATAGTGTTTAGTCTCGGAAGGCAGAATGGTAGCCTTATGCAATGCAAAGATGCAGATGGAGACTGTGTTTAGTCTCGGAAGGCAGAATGATAGCCTTATGCAATAAAAAGATGCAGATGGAGACAGTGTTTAGTCTCGAAAGGCAGAATGGTAGCCTTATGCAATGCAAAGATGCAGATGGAGACAGTGTTTAGTCTAGGAAGGCAGAATAGTAGCCTTATACAATGTAGAAATAAAATAAAATGGCGAATAGAGTTTCTTATCGGATAGCAGGTTGCGATATTGTGACTGCTGGGGACATTGCGATATAGGAAATATTGCTGGCATGCGTGGATAGTAAATTCTGGTAAATGCAACAATTCTGAGAGTTGTATCCTGAAAATTGTTTGTCTCGAGAGTATATAGTATATTAGATGCTTTCGCTATCCAAGTGTCTGCATCCAAATAAAAATCGTGAGTTTTGTAGAGGGAGGTTAGTTTGTATCCCCTCTGGCCTTGCTGACCTATTCGGCTTTGATCCGGTAATACGGAATGTATCATTGGGGGTAGCGTTGCTGAATAAGGCAATTTCGATAATAAACATGCATTAATTTATAAAAATATGACATAAGTATATATTTAAGAAATAACTTTAGATGAACCGACGACAATGACGTGGCTCAAAATATTGCAACCTCTCTTGTTACGGAATTTTGAGGGCACTCCTCAAAATTCTGCCCCAGTTTAACAGTTTGATGCTTCTGACGGCTGCTTGCGATGATTGGCTAAAATTACTTCGAAATTTTGAGGGTCCTCCTCAAAATTATGCCCCAGTTTTCAATTGCAGGGGAAAATAAATTTTTTATTGAATTGTGACCGAACCCATAAGGCTGCCTATGTATCCTCTCTTAAACGGAAATCCGGTCATACATAGTTCAAATTTTGTAATACCCAACATTCTGAGTCTTGAAATCACTAACGCACGAACACTCTTAGTTTTCTGAACTCATACTCACTTTTAAAAGCATTCGCTCTTGTTATTGGTGTTGTGGCCTATTTTTCAAGTATTACTACTGCTGTATTTTGCTTCTTTGAAATGGGTATGTCTTTATTAAGGTTTTCAGCCATCACAACAATGTGATTATTTCCTACCTTTACTTATATGTCTGCCTACTGCTCAGATATGGTTCAATGATTACTTTAGCACGCTGTAATTTCATTCTGCCTATTCTAAATCTATTATGAATCCCAAAACCCCACCCCTTATGTATTTATTCTATAGTTTGAAGCATAGAACTGCAAATTGTTGTCCATCACTCGAACTTGATCCCCTGGGATCCTAGCCTCTAATATTATGTGTTTTGGCAGACTTATAAGCATGCCAACATCCTCCATTGCTGGGCATGCCTATAGATTGCCTTAGATTAAGCAATAGGCTCTTTGCAATTCCCATATTCTCTTGAACCCCTTTGTGTGCCTGTTTGTAGCTGTTTCCCTCTCCTTTATTCCTTAGAATTCTTTCCTTCACTTGCACTCTCTCCTAGACTTTAAGTTCTGGCTCCCTCTTGTGAGCCTTGCTTTGGGAACCTTTGACCTCCCTCTGAACTTGGACACTTGAGGGCTGTCCCTTTCATACTGCACTTGTCCCTATTTTGGTGATACAATTTAGGTGTGAACACTGCCCGTTGTCCGGTCGAGGCTCTTAGGGAACTCTGGAACTCTCAAATTGGAGAAAGGCTTTGGATCAATGGTCTTTTGAGTTGGTCTATCTCATAACTCAAAGAGGAAGCAAGTATCAGGCTTTTGCTGGTTGTATTCTTTCTTGTACGTTTGATGTAATTTATTATTTTGATTTGTAATACACTTTAATGAACATTGGGGCTGGCTAGTGCAAAAAGGGTGGGTAACTATGCATGCAAAGGGTAGAAAATCATTCCTATAGGTTTATTACAATTCTTCATATTCAAATACAGATATAAATCATGCATATAGGTTTATTACAATCCAACACATATAGAAATCATGCCGATAGGTCTATCCTGCATACTCAACACGTATAGAAAAACATGTCTACAGGTTGTTCTAATTCTGCATATTTAAAGCACATATGGAAACCATGCTTATAGGTTTGTTCTAATTCTGCACATTGAGTTACATATAGAAATCATGCCCATAAGGTTTTAAACAAAGTTTCATATTAGATACTATCTATAAGGTTTGAAACAAGTCTGCATTTAGATACCATGTTTATAGGTCTTAAACAAATTCTGCACTAAGTACCATATTTATAGGTTTAAAATAAGCCTTATATATTTAGATACTAAATCTATAAAGCTTCTATATTTTTTACACCATGTCAAAGTTTAAAATCAATCGCGCATAGAAAGCATGCCTACATGAACTTCTAATTGAATCTGACTCGCCTCGCTCAGTGTTAGATATAAAAATCAGTAATAATGGATACTGTGAGTCGTAGAATCTGTAATCATTTTGTTAATTCTGCCTCTCTTTTGATAGTTTGAAGTCCTTTACTTAACTAAAGTTTGGCAAGCATGCCTATAGGATTTCAAATGATTCGTCTCTTTACTATCCTATCACCTTCTAAATTCAGTAGATATCATATCTATAAGACCCCGTCTTAACACTTAGGCAAGCCTTAGGGTAATAACTATGAACTGAATCTGCCTTTAATAATTTTAACCAACAGGCAGGCCTGATCCGGGCTTCCTATCTGAGTTATGTGATAAACCAACCTACCTCAACCTTTAAACTCTCTCATATTTGGTATTTTATCAAACTTAAGCAGTATATAAAAGTCATGCTAATTATATGCTTATCTGTTCAAGGAAGTATGCCTGAGCCTTTGCTTGTCTATATGCTTTTCCCACAATATGCAATATGTATTTTTGTATGACACCATTGAGTTTTACCTTTTGAAACCTCAAACAAGCCTCATATCCCTCCCTTTTAGGATTCGTAGTCCTAAGTGCCTCCGAGACTAATAGGAGTGGGACGGGTAATAGCTTGCAATAAGTAATCGAGACCAATTCGCGCTTTAAATACCTTAACGGGGTGGGAAGGGTAGATATGGATATGATGATCGTTGCTCTAATACCATGTATAGCTCCTCTCTTGAGGAGTGATTACCAGGTATTGCATTGATGTGATCCATATTACAAATAAACCTAGGACCCCTTTATATTCTTTAGCATGCTTAGATTATAACTGTTTTCAAAACCTTGCTTTATTTAATTATTTTCAAACACTTGTGTATTTAAGATCCCCTCTTATTTGAGCCTTATATGCCTATATGTTAATTGCACCTCAATTCACAATAATTATCTGACCGGCGATCAGAATTTTCCATCATATTTTTACCCGACAGCTCTTTCATCCTTCCTAGGTAAAGAGGGGCAGCTGTTGATACCCAATTTTTTTCTCTATATTTTTTATATGGAAAATATCATTCAAAATAGCATTTATATGCATACATAAGTATGTTCCAAGGTTTTATTATTTTACTCAATTTTTAAAGATTTCTTAAATCAATTTATTACCCTATTTTAGCAAAAGAAACCCAATAATTGTCCCCCAAATTATCATTTTGGTGATTCATTTATTGTATTGTCATATACTAAAACATATTTGGCATAATTTTCGCATACTTTTATAGATTTATTTAGTATTTTTAAAGCTAAATTGTATATAATTGCATTATTAGCCTATTTTAAGATTTAATTGTGTTTATAGTTATAAAATTGACTCCATTATTTTTAGTTTGATAATTATTTATTATTAATCATTTCAGTACCTTTAATTTATATTCAGAAATAATTTTACTATTTCTTATAAAATAAATGAGGGAAAATGGCTATTTAAATGGTAGCCCATTTGTATTCCAATTTTAGCCAGCTTTGAACCCAATTCCTTAACCCAATTACCCAACCCAATTACCTAATCTACCTGACCCACGACCCTTTTAAATAACCCGCCCGGACTTTCCTTTTAATTCTAGCCATTGATCACTTAGATCAACTGCTCATATTTACCCCTTCCTTTTTTAGCCCGACCTAACCGCTAAACCTAATCATTTCCCTTCTATAGCCGCCCATGAATCCCCCCTTCTCTCAATTGTCTCTCGAAGCTTCTCAAACCCTAGCCACCCCCATTTACTTCCACCCTAAAATCACCGGAATTCATGGCTTCCAAGGCCATCGAAGTCCTATACCGGCCTCCTATAACTCTTACACGCCTGGTTACAATGGTTTTAAGGCCAGACTTCAAAGAAGCCTTATCCAAACCTCGATTTCTCTCACTGCTATGGCTGTTTTCGGCCAATCTTGACCTTATTCCTGCCGGCTATGGCTATTCAAGCCAGACTCTTGTTTTCTCCTGCTCAGATCAATGACTTTCCAAGCCGTTCTCATCATCTGGTTTTGTCTGAAACCCTAAACCCACGAGATTTACCCGATTCTTTTAGATCTGTTGTAGATCTGTGGTTTTCTCTACAGTTTTAAACTCTTTCTCGAAGTTTCTTTCAAGACTCTACTTTCAAAACCTTCATTTTTTTAATTTAGGGTTTGTGTTACTTTATTTCGAAGCTCTTTTGATTTTTAACTCTTATACAGTATTTCTTTATGTTGTTCTTCTACTGTGCTTCTTTACATTGTTCTCCTAACATGTTGCTTATATTGTTCTTCTACTGGAATATGCATGTTAAAAGCCTTATTTCTTTCTGCGATTACTAAACTTATTTCGTTAGTTTTTTTTTGCCTTGATTACTTGTCCTTTCATCTCTACACTCGATTGATGGAAAAATCCTAAAATTTGGGGTTTCATTCGAGTATTGAGACTATTCGCTATGTGATTGTTTATTCTTCATCTTTGAACTTGTTTGATTTCAAAACATTAGCTTCTTTGGACTTATTCGAGTTTCTGAAGATTGTTTCATCTACTGCTCGACTGAGTTTCGAAATCTTTGTTTCAACCTTTGTTTCTTTGTAAGATTGTGATTCCCTGCTACACCTGCATGCTATTTGATTTTCTTCCTCTTCTTTGTCACTAAGATGACTACCACATTCCTGTGGTTCACTACTTAATGATTTTTGTGATGGCATGACACTTTGTCTTTGTCCTAAATTCAGTCTCGTATGCCTAATACTTGTGTACCCTTTATATACACTGAACTTTCCCTCTAAAATGACTTTCAATTCTTGACTGATTTCAGATCTCCTTTGTGTAAGTCTGATTGATTCTTTCCTTGTTTGCTAATTTACATGTTACTTGGTTTGATTCGAAAACTTTAATTAGCCTTTCTGACTTGGTTTACTAAAACCAGTAATTTCGAATGCCTGACTCTTTGATTTACTATGTACTAATTGATTTTATTGTATATCTTACCTTATTTGTTTAACCGTGTATTTTAAATATTATTCCCTTAATTAAACTACTGTGTATTTACCCCTAATTTCCTACTTTGCACAAGGTGATCACTCGATCTCTTCCCTTAATTGATTTCTGGTCATTTCGTTTAAGTTTGAACTCCTTAATTAAAGGAAGTTCTGCTACTAATTAATTTTAATTGATACATGGTTATTTTCTTGCCTTATTTTCAGCCTGTTTTCACACTATAAATACCTGCTCTTTCATTGACACAAAAAGACATGAACACTCTTAGTTTTTTGTACTCATACTCACTTTTAAAAGCATTCTCTCTTGTTACTGGTGTTGTGGCCTATTTTTCAAGTATTGCTTTTACTGTATTTTTGCTTCCTTGAAACTGGTATGTCCTGATTAATGTTTCCAGCAATCACAACAATATATTTATTTACTACCTTTAATTGCATGTCTGCCTATTGCTTATGTATAGTTTAATGCTTACTTTAGCATGTTGTAATTTCCTTCTGCCTATTCTAAATCTATTATGAATCCCAAAACCCTACCCCCTATGTGTCTATGCTATGGTTTGAGGCATGGCAGTACTGCAGATTATTGTCCATGACTTAAACTTGATCCCATGTGATCTTAGCCTCTAATACGATATGTTCTGGCAGACTTATAAGCATGCCTGCATCCTCCATTGCTGGGCATGCCTAAAGCTTACCCTAGCCTAGGTAATAGGCTATTTACAATTCCCCTATTCCCTTGAACCCCTTTGTGTACCTGTTTGTAGTTGTTTCCCTCTCCTCTATTCCTTAGAATTATGTTCTTCACTTGCACTCTCTCCTAGACTTTAAATTTTGCCCCCCCTTTGTAAGCCTTGCTTTGGGACCCTTTGAGCTCCCTCTGAACTTGGATACTTGAGGGCTGGCCCTTCCACACTGCGCTTGTCCCTATTCTAGTAATACAATTTGTGTGTGAGCACTGCCCGGAGTCCCATTGAGGCTCTTAGGGAACTTTGACACACTCAGATTGGAGAAAGGCTTTGGATCAATGGTCTTTTAAGTTGGTCTATTTCATAACTCAGAGTGGAAGCAAGTATCAGGCTTCCTCTGGTTGTATTCTTTATTGTACTGTTGATGTAATTTATTATTTTGGTTTGTAATAAGTTGTAATGAACACTGGGGGCTGGCTAGTGGAAAAAGGGTGGGTAACTATACATGCAAAGGGTAGAAATCATGCCTATATGTCCATTACAATCCTGCATATTCAAAACATGGAAATCATGTCTATAGGTCTATTAAATTTTTTTGTATATTTCAAACACATATAGAAATCATCACTATAGGACTACTATATTCCTGCATATCCAACTTCATATAGAAATCATGTCTATAGATATCTTGAATTCTGCATATTTATATAGAAATCATGCCTATAAGTCTATTTTGAATTCTGTATATTCAAATAGAAATTATGCCTATGGGATTGTTCAATTCTGCATATTCAATTACATCTAGATACCATGCTTGTAGGTCTTAAACAAATTTTGCATCTAGATACCCTATTTATAGGTTTTAAAGAAATTATGCATTTAGATACTATATCTATAAAGCTTCTGCAGTTTTTTACACCAAGTCTATAAAGTTTAAAACCAGACGCGCATAAAAAGCATGCCTATAGGAACTTCGAATTGAATCTGACTCGCGTCACTTAATGTTAGATATAAAAATCAGTAATAATAGATACATTCAGTCGCAGATCCTGTAATCAATTTGTTAATTCTGCCTCTCTTTGCATAGTTTGAGTCCTTTACTTAACCAAAGTTTAGCAAGCATGCCTATAGGATTTCAAATAATTCGTCTCGAGTTTTACTTTCCTATCACCTTCTAAATTCTGTAGATATCATGTCTATAAGACCCCGTCTTAACACTAAGTCAAACCTTAGGGTAATAACTATAAACTGAATTTGCCCCTATTAATAATTACAACCAGCAGGCAAGCCTTATCCGGGCTTCCTATCTAAGTTATGTAATAAATTAGTCTGCCTTAACCTTTAAACTCTCTCATAATTGGTATTTTATCAGACTTAAATAATATATGAAATTCATGCTAATAATATGCTTATTTGTTCAAGGAGGTATGCTTGAGCCTTTGCTTGTCTACATCGTTTCCCACAATATGCAATATATATTTTGTAAGTCGCCTTAGAGTTTTACCTTTTGAAATCTCAAACAAGACTCATATCTCTCCCTTTTAGGATTAATAGTCCTGAGTGCCTCCGGGACTGATAGGAGCGGGACGGATAATAGCATGCAGTAAGTAATCGAGATCGTTCCACGCTTTAATACCTCAACGGGGTGGGATGGGTAGATATGGATATGATGACCACGTGATAATGTCATGTGTAGCCCCTCATTGAGCAGTGATTATCGGACATTGTGTGGAGTGATCTATATTTTTAATAAACCTTGGACCCCCTCCCTTTATTTCTTTACTTCTTTTAGCAATTTTAGCTCTTACTTTTAAAATTTAGCTTTTCTAATTATTCTTTCCAACTTTTTTTTATTAGTAAACCATTATGTGAAAATTCCCTCTTATTTAAAGCTTTATTTGTCAACATGTTATTTGCACCTCAATTCAGAATAATTGTCTGGCCGGGAACCACAGTAATAGATTCTGAGGGGTGCCTAACACCTCCCCCTTAGAATAGTTTCAAGCCCTTACCCTATCTCCGGTTGCTCAAATCAAAACCATCTTGGTGTCCTAATGCATCCTAATCCTAAATGTCATAAATCTGATTTTGCAAGAAAAAAGGGGCGCGATAGCATGACGACTCTGATGGGGATATCTTAGGCTCTTACCATAACAAATTTTGCTTGGGTGGATTATTGGATTGCTTATTCGACTTCTTTCATATAGCTCACTTGCCCGTTCCTTTATTTGCTCAAAATTGCTATATCATGAACCTCCCTTCCATGTCTCCTTTATTCACTTCATTTAATTATGTTTTGAATTTTTTATGGACTATTCTAACCTATTTCCTTAGTATTCTTTTTCTCTCTTTCTCTTTTGCTTATTTTATCGCATTATTTAACACTGCCTTTATATGCTTTCACCATGTAAATTACTTGACCTTATGTTATCACTTTTGTATAAGCATGTTTTCAACTCATGTTCCACTCGTGCCAAATATCAACATAGAAATACATTAATGAGTGGTTGCGATCTTTTTTGGAAAGGCTTATTTACCGTAAAATCAGTCGATCAGTGGTGGAGTTGACGGTTCCGCGCTTTCCCCCTCGAGTTGTCCGCTTGAGGGTACTAGTCTAAAATCCCATAGAAACCTTACTCTGATTAAAATTGTGCATGCATCATGGTCAAACCTAGCTGGATTAATATGTTGTCCACATAATATCCCTTTAAAATAAGCCTTGTCCAATATCCGTTCGGATTTCCATAATCTCAACGGACACAATCACCTTATATGCATTATTTGGAGAAAGATGTGTTAATATGCTGACTGTTGCCTTAAATTTTCTAATTTAGGAATGGTATGGCTAAATCAACCTTATCTCTGTATGCATCCCCATAAAGACTTATTTGCACATTATTATGTGTATCTATATTCTCTCTTACATATCTCTATTTATTCGTTTGCTATTTATTTCAAAGTACTCATGACATATTCTTTCAAAATCACTCCACGCATAATACAATAAATTTTAGGGCATTTCTTAGACTTCTATCCTTATTCTCAAATCATATGAATCCTGCGTTTGAACAAATTATCTTCCCGTCTTAGGGGCATAATCCCCTATTTTACCTAATGGGAGTATTTCATCAATTGATTACATAACATGACTGACCCTCATTATCTTTATTTGTAGTTAATGACACAATTTCTTTTTCAAATGATGTTGCATCTCAATTTTGCTCATATGGGCATAACTTTTTCAAAATGAGATATTTTAACCTTCAATTGCTGATATCCTCTCTTCAACTTAGTCCAAATCATGGTTAGGCTATTGTACGGCTAATATTACTTTAGGGTTTTCGTTTTATATCCAAACTTATGCAATACTCTCGAGTCTTCTTATTACTTTTGACAAACTGGCATAATATCCTGTTTTTTAAAGGATAGGACACTTTCCACGTTCATACAATCAATCTCCCCCTATCCAAGTAATTCAATTTTGTCTTAGCAACCAAATGTGACCTAGTCTTGGTCTTGTGTCTTGCTCATCTTGCGCCTTTTACATCCAAGCCATAAGACTTGAAATCCAAGTATGTTAGACCCTTGTGTTTGCTTCTGGTGCTTTACTTGATCAATTCTAAAATACTCTCACAAGTGTTAGTAATAATCCCACGTACCTGTTGAATCATAGAGACCCTCTTGAGAATTGCATTCTCAATGGTCAATAGGACTGAAGCAATACGTGTTACTCAACCAATCTCCACCCACCCGCCCGTGATACTCTTCTACAATTGTTATTTCTAAGCTCGATCTTCTAGTCACACTTTATTGTTTTGGAGCATCCACCTTAACTTTCAACAATGGAGTACTCGATTACATAAATATTGCACTTTCTAGTGATTCTATAAGCTTCAAATACGATATATGTTTTTATCTAATTTCTGTTTAAAAGGGATACATATGTAACCCATTATTTGGTTCAGTTTCATTATTATAAAAACTCCATTTCCCTCCAAAGATGAAACTGGGGCAAAATTTGAGTTTCCTCAAAATTTGGGATTGTACCATCAAAGTCTTCAAAAAGGAATGATAGGTACCGTCAAGAATTTCTCAACAGACATATGCTGCAAAGGACGAAGATCACCGCCTACATAGGTCCATACACTGCAAGGCGCAAAGTCTTCATCTTCAAAAGGCTAAGAATTGCTTTCTTTTATTTACACAAGGCTAACCGCTGCCTTCCTTTACTCTTTTGAGGCTAAGCTCTGCCTCCATTCTTTGCATGAGGCTAGACTTTGCTCTATTACATGCATAAGGCTAACGTCTGTCTCTATTACTTGTACAAGTCTAAGCAATGTCTCCATCTATTGCATAAGGCTAAACATCGCCTTCATCTCTTACAAACATTGCCATCATCTCTTACATAAGGCTAAACACTACCTTCATTCTTGCATAAGGCTAAACACTACCTTATATCATCTACATGGCTGAAAGATCGCCACATACTGTATCTATATGGCTGAAAAATTGCCTCTTACTGCATTGCATGGCTAAAAGATCGCCCCATACTGCATTGCATGGCCGAAAGATTGCCACATACTACATTTGCATAGCTGAAAGATTGTCTCATACTACACTGCATGGCTGAAAGATTGCCTCATACTGCAATACATCTGTATGGCTGAAAGATCGCCCCAGACTATATTTGCATGGCTGAAAGATCGCCCCATACTGTATAGCATGGCTGAAAGATAGCCTCATACAATATTGCATGGCTGAAAGATCGCACCATACTACATTGCATGGCTGAACGATCACCCAACACTTCATTACATGGCTGAAAGATTGCCTCATACTGCATATACATAGCTAAAAGATTGCCACACTGCATTGCATGGCTGAAAGAACGCCCCATACTGCATTGCATGGCTGAAAGGTCGCCCCATACTACATTGCATGGCTGAAAGATTGCCTCATACTGCATCCTCACATTGCATTGCATGGCTAAAAGATCACCTCATACTGCATTGCATGGCTGAAAAGTCGCCCCATACTACATTGCATGGCTAAAAGATTGCCCCATACTGCATTGCATGGCTGAAAGATCGCCTCATACGACATTGTATGTGTAACGACTCGATCGGTCATTTTGAGTTTTTGCACTTTGATCGCCAGTTATCAGGCATGACTTTCCCCATGTTATGTATTATGACGAATATAGATCATTGGTTTTGGTTTTCAAAAAATTTGGAATGAATTTGAAAGAACAGTTTCAGTTGAAAGCTTTGAATTTGAAAGGTTTGATCGAGAGTTGACTTATTTGTATATGAGCTCGGATCGGAGTTTTTATGATTTGATTAGCTTCGGTAGATGATTTTTGACTTACGAGTGTGATCGGAAGTGATTTTGGAGGTCCGGTGTAGAATTAGGCTTGAATTGACGAAGTTAGTATTTTGGTGAATTCTGGTTGATAGGTGAGATTTTGATCCGAGGGTCGGAATAGAATTTTGAGAGTTGTTGTAGTTTCGTTAAGTGACTTGGGATGTGTGTGTAAAGTTTCAGGTCATTCAGACGTCGTTTGGTTGGGTTTTTGATCGAATGCGAGTTTTGGGAGTTTTAAAAGAACTTAGGCTTGAATCCGACGTAAATTGATGATTTGTTGTTGGTTGAGGTGTTTTGATGATTGGAGAAAGTTTGAATGATATTTTAGGAGAATGATGTTTTAGGATGGGTTGACACTTTTGGTTGAGGTCCCGGGGGCCTCGGGGTGATTTCAGATGGCTATCGGGATGAATTTTGGAGTTGTGTTGTTTCAGAGATTAGCTGGTTCTGGTATTTCCGCATCTGCGGAAAAGGGGCCGCAGATGCGAAAAAGGGGTCGCAGGTGCAAGAGGTGCTAGGGAGGGTGGTTTCCGTACAAGCGGATAGAGACCCGCAGAAGCGAAGTCCGCAGAAGCGGTCATGGGCAATTAGTGAAGCTCCGCAGAAGCGGAAGTCGCAGAAGCTAAAAGCGGACCGCAGATGCGAAAAATATTTGGGTAGAAGGGTTTTAAAAGTTCATTTTATTCCGCGAGCTAAGCTATTTTTCCTCGATTTTTGAACATCCTTGAGAGCTTTTAGTCGGGAATTGAAAGGGATTTTGACTGGGATTCATTGGAGGTGAGTTCTATGATCTTAAAATACGATTATTATGTGAGATTAACCTTTAAATTTATGTAAATTAAGCGTAAAATTAATGAACTATGGCTTGAGTTTTTGATATGTCAAATTGGGATTTGATGGGTCATTTGAGCTCGAATTTGAGAGTTCTTGGTATGTATGAACTCGTGAGAAGATAAGGAATCTATTAATGTGAAAATTTCTGAGATTTGAGAAGGGGGCTCGGGGCTCGGGTTTTGCTAATTTTAAGACTTTTAATATTTTTCGATTGTTTTCGATTAGGTATTGTTCCATTGGCATATTGTGACGTATTCGTTCTGGTTTTGGATAGATTCGACACGCGTGGAGGCCGATTTGCCGGGCAAGGGCGTCGCGAGCTAGGGATTTCACCGGTTCGAGGTGAGTAATGGTTGTAAATAATATCCTGAGGGTTTGAAACCCCGGATTTGCACAACGTAGTGCTATATTGAGGTGAAACACGCGCTTAATGAGGAGCGCGGGGTTATTTACTATTGGGGATTGTGACTTGGTCCATCCCGATTGATATTTTTACCGCGTATTCGACTGAGATATGTTTGTTATCGATATGATTTGGGCTTATTGCCATATTTTGGGCTTCATGCCGACTATTTGATCCTTCGTGGACTTTTATCACCGTTTCCTCACTATTTTGATATATTACTTGAACTCAGTCCTATCGATTATTACTGTTTTATAAACTCAGCCACTTTTAATTGAATTTTGAAACTTAAATGATGTGTCCACTATTGTTTGGGGTGAGCACTACTATTTCATTAATGCTCGAGGGGCTTATGATATTTTCTGGACTGAGTGAGGCCGAGGGCCATATGTAAGGATATGCTGAGTGATATGAGATCGAGGGCCTGAGATACATTTATATACCACGAAGTGGCTTGAGTGACGTGAGGAGACTTTTAGGTTGATGCGAGGAGGCTTTCAGGCCTTATGAGTGATGTGAGAAGGCTTTCAGGCCTTATGTTAATATAGCGCTTGGGCCGTAAAGGGCCCCTCCGGAGTCTGCACACCCATAGTGAGCGCGGGTACCCATATGATCTGAGAGTGAGCCCGAAGGGCTGATGCTATGCTGAGTGACTGATACTAAGACCGAGGGACTGATACTATTCTGAGCAATTGATATTGAGCCCGAGGGGCTGGTACTGTTTTCAGATATTGCCCGAGGGGCAAACTTTTATGTGCTCATCTTGCATATTTACTTGCTTTTTTACCTGTTATACTGTGGTATTTGTGCCTGAGGGGCAGATTTTCTGTGCTTATCGGCACTACTATTTTGAAATCATTTCGTAACTGTTGAAAAGATCATTTTCAAAATAGATTTAAACTAAGCTAAGATATTTCCAAAGATTTCACAGTTTCACTATTTTCTCAAAGGATTGGACCCTGCTTCTATACATCATGATGGTTTGCTTTATGTAATTTTTTACTGCTCAGTTGTTATTTACCTTTATTACTCACTCAGTTGGAGTACTCACTTTACTTCCTGCACCTCGTGTGCAGATGCAGGTATCTATTTACCCGGTAGCGGGTTTTGGCCGATCAAAGGCAGAGTTACATGAGTTAAGGAGATGACTGCCAGCGTTCGCAGCACCATGTTTCTCTCCTTTGTTCATTATTCCGGAATTGTATATTTTAGGCCTTGTAGTGGATTTACATTCTAACAGATGCTTGTGACTTGTCACAACCCGATTAGGGCTGTGTTGGGCTGTATTTCCGCTAATTAATATTATTAAGTCATATTTAAGTTGTTTATTTATGTTTAACTATTTTTGAAAAGACGAGTTGGGTTAGTTGGCTGGCCTCGTCCTCACGAGAGGCGCCATCACGACCAGTGCGGGGTTTGGGTCGTGACAGTATGGCTAAAAGATCACCTCATACTGCATTGCATAGCTGAAAAATAGCCTCATACTGCATTACATGGCTGAAAGATCGCCCCATACTGTATTACATGGCTTAAAGATCACCCCATACTACATTGCATGTGCTGAAAGATCGCCTCATACTATATTGCATGGCTGAAAGATCATCTCATATTGCATTGTATGGCTGAAAGATTGCCCCATATTGTATTTGCATGGCTGAAAGATCGCCCCATACTGCATTGCATGGCTGAAAGATCGCCTCATACTGCATTGTAAGGCTGAAAGATCGCCCAATACTGCATTTCATGGGCTGAAAGATCCCCAAATTATCAAAAGGCGTCATAGTCTCAAGGCACTATTTTCATGGCCGAGGACACCATTTCATGGCCTAAGGATCCGAATTTGCACATCATTATTCTAAGGCGTCATAGTTCAAAGGCAAGATTTTCATAGCCCGAGAACATCATTTCTTGGCTTGCGAATCCCTTATCATACGCTTCATGCCCCAGGACATCATGGTCTAAGGACATCATCTTCATCATCCGAAGACAACTTTCATGGTCTAAAAGGAATTTGCATCATGTTCAAATATTTTTCAGTAAATTACATTCATCGTATTAATGCTTACGTGTGGTTACATACTAATTATCTTTTGTTGATATAGTTGAAGTTTGCAGGTACAAGACACGAAAAATCACAACAAGTTCTTGTAATAAAATTGGGGCAATTTTCGCATCCAGTATCTCTCTGTTTTTGATTTCTACTCAATTCCAATGTCACTGCCATTTGAGACTAGAATAATTTCTAGAATTAACATCTCTTTGAAGTAGTAAGTGTGCCTATATCCTCTTCATAATATTTATTTTCACCGCTTACTTCTCTTTCCTCAATATTTTCAACAATCTCTATCTTACTTCAAATCACATTACTTTTCAAACCTATTTTTACCATACCCCCTTCTATTTTTATATGATCATAATATCTAGTATCATCATTCAATACTGGGGCAAATTTTTAGGGAGTCATGTCCCTCCCTAATCTAGAAGTACACACGGCCTGATTCTCATAAAGCCCAGAATATATTGGCAACTCAAAAATTAAGGTTCGGCCACAATATTTTTCAAAACTCTTATTCCCTTTTGTTCTTACACAACTATCTTATCAGTCGGACAAAATTGGCTACTACGTCAATTTCTTTGCCCGATAACTCTTTCATCATTCTCGATCAAAGAGGGGCAACTGTTGACTCCCAATTTTGTCTCTCCTTTCTTTTATTTGATCTATAAAGGCCTTAATAATAATTTTATTATATTTCAGCCATTTTTATCGCTTACCCCGTAATTATTTGTACCATCAAGTTATTCTAATTTTAATAGCTTTTTATTTCACTCCATTTCGTTACTGTGCATTCCCTATTTATTAAGGGGGCATTTTCTCAAGATTCATATATTCAAGGAGGCATTAATTAATTTATTTCTAATGTTTCCTATATTTTTTTTCTCTTTATTTATTTAGCACTTTGTATTTTTTTTTATTACGAATTCATTGTAGTGTTTAAGTTTTCTTAGTTTGTAGTAGTGCCTAACTAGCCTCACATCCCGATTCGGACAGCCAAGACCAATTCACGTTTAACCTATTTTATTTTATTTTGAATTTTATGTTTGACTATCATCTTTCTCCATTCCCATAAAAATCTCTTTTCATAATCTTTTTATTTATTTATTTATTTATTTATTTATTTTCATTAAATTTCTTTCTTTCCATATTCTTTCATAATAAATCTCCCTCTCTCAATTTCAAGTATCTCCCTACGAGACTTATTACATGGAGTAGATTTGGACTGATCTCAAAAATTACTCCCCACAAAATCAGAAACTAATTATTAGTTTTAACAAATATTTTCTTCCCCAAAATGGAGCTCTCCTTCCATATTACTCCAACGGCTCTCTTCTCCCCCCTCTTAAAATCTCTCCTTTTCCTTTTAATAGGGGGTCTTAAAAAGAAAAGAGGGGAGTCTATGAATCCTATTCTTTGTTTATCTTACACCATAATAGAGACTTGGTCTTCTGAAACCGTTTAGAAACTTGGAAGTATTGGTAGTTTTTAGAGCTTTTCTGGCATTGTGAATTTGCATCCAACGGCATATCGGTATTCAATTAAGAAGTCGTTCTGCTGTCCGTCGATTATTATTCACTCGTAATTTGGTTTTCTGGTTTTCTCTTAATTATTTTGAGATTTTTGTGTGCTATCTGTACGAACCATTTACGTATATTTAAGCATACTATCAACCGAAAACCACGCCTTAGGATCACCTGTTTGTTTGATGAATACTTATTGGACTTTCACGCCTAACACTTGAATGATTACTGCCATAAAACTCATCCAGATATCGATTTTCATCCAACACTACAAATTTTCCTTTTAATAAAAGAATCTGTAAAAAATAATTCTTGATATTTGCTTTATTGGAAGATATGATTTGATTTAAAATTTATGTTTTGCTTTGTGAATAATGTTTCATATACGATCACTTAGGAAATCATGGTTTAGGCCTAAATCGAGAGCAAATAATTGTCTGCAGTTTCTGATAATCACTTTAACATTCTGCTACTTGTTGTTTGTTTGAATAGGATCCCATTAAGAGCACAACTTTTATTGTTAGATCCCTCAGAAGTCTTACTACTTCATTTGATTTTAACTTAATAGAATATGCATACAATAGTGGTAATTTGGTTGAAATGTATTTATTGGGGTTTGTCATATCTACTTGTGCAAATAACGTACTATTCTTGTTTAATCCCGTATATGAATTATACTTCATCTTAGTGTTTTTTTCCAGTATATGTGTGATACCTCCCCAAGTTAATCAATAATTTGTGGGAGGTTAAGGACTATAAGGTTAAGTCCGTAAAATTCGGTTTGGGGCCCTGCTTTCGAATTGACTAGCTGGTCTTTGTTTTTTAACTTTTGCTCTCGATAAATTAAATCTTTTGTGCCGAAGAATGTCTATTCACTACGTGAACTTGTTTCTGATTTGGTGCATGCTTTTTATTTACTTTACTTTACCAAGTATTTCTTTAAATGTCTAATTCGCTATGTGCTAGTCAAACTAATTGCTTTATTTACGTGTTATTTTTTTTATCTCAAAATAAAATCGCCACCGAGGTTACCGACATGTGACCGACAATTGTCACAACGTCAGGCCTTTAAGGTGGCGTACATTTTACTAATAATTTTTCTTTTTATATTAGAGCCGGGATTGCCGTGGGAATACACCGAATCAATTTTGCCATGGAGAAGAAGGAGTCTTTCATTTCATGCTCCCTCTTCTTTGACGAACTCAAGAGTTGCAAATATACAGTAAAATAACATTTTATTAGCGAAGGTAAAACGTGAGCAAGCTGATTTTGTTTTCTGTCAATCTTTTATTATACACCATGGTGGAGGTTAGTTATTTTTATTTGCAATTATTACTTCTACTTGCTTGTTTATCTGCTAATTTGTCACATATATGCACTATTTAATTATTCTAGAAAATTTGCACATAGAAAGTACTTGTAATCACATGCTAGTTATTTGTTTTATAGTTTAAATATTTAGGTCCAACATATAGTTATTAATAATTTTCATTTAAACAACTAAGATTTCACATATAGTTTAAACCTTTAAAAGTTAGCCATTTACTTTAACTAGTTTCTTTCTTTTCCCTCCCATATAGTCTAAAATTCAGTCGGGAACCACAAGTTGTGGACCTCGAAGAGTGCCAAAAACCTTCTCTTTGAGGTAATTTGTGCCCTTACCGAATCTTTGGTGACGTTGACTAGTCAAACAGAGTTATCTGCAAATAGGTGTCCTAACGCGCTTTAAAAAATCGTTAGCTGGCGACTCTCTTCTTTTAATACCCATTTAAAAGAGTTGTCATGTGTCGAAGCCCGATTTTACGAGAAAAAGTGGGCGCGACAGCATGTCGACTCTGCTGGGGATGTGGGATAGGTCAACTCTTGAATACAGATAAGCATATAATCAAGTTAGTGAAGCAGCAAAATAAGCATATAATTAAGCTAGCTGCTTGTAACGATTCTTCACCCATTCTGCATCATCGAGCTCAGCTTCTTGTATGATTCTTAAAGAAGGAATTTCTACTTCGGCGGGAATAACGACTTCTGTACCATAAACCGACAGTGGTGTGATACCCCAATAGAGCAAATGATAGCTTTTCGTGCCATTACTTATACTTTCTCTATCATTTTTCTTAATATCTTCTTGATGTTCTTGTTGGCGGCTTCTATGGCTCCATTCATCTGAGGCCTGTAAGCTGTGGAGTTCTTGTGTTTGATCTTGAAGGTTTCACACAGCTTTCATTAAGTCACTGTTGAGGTTAGAGCCATTATCAGTAATGATTGACTTTGGAATCCCGAACCAACAAACGATACGATCGCGGACAAAGTCTGCCATGACTTTCTTAGTTACTGCCATGTAAGATGCTGCTTCCACCCATTTGGTGAAATAGTCGATTGCTACTAGGATGAACCTGTGCCAGTTGGAGGCGGCCAGCTGGATCGGTCCAATAACATCCATTCCCCAATCGGCGATCGGCCATGGTGAGCTTGTTGCATTGAGCTCATTGGGAGGTACCTTTATCATATCTGCATGTATCTGACAGCGGTGGCATTTTCAGACATACTGGATGCAGTCCATCTCTATAGTCATCCAAAAGTAACCAGTTCGTAGGATCTTCTTGGCTAAGAAAAAATTATTCATATGTGGACCGCAGGTCCCGGCATGAATTTCCTCTAGCAGCTTAGATGTTTCTTTTGTGTCGACACACCTTAATAATCCCAAATTCGGAGTGCTCCTATACATGATTCTTCTGCTGTGAAAGAAATTTTAGACAACCTTTGAAGTGTGGGCTTCAGAGTATGATTAGCATGCTCTGGGTTCTCTCCTTTCGCTAAATATTTATTGATATCATAGAACCAAGGCTTTTCGTCCGCTTCTTCTTCAACATAGGCACAATAAGTTGGCTGATCGTGGATCTTTACTGGAATAGGATCAATGAAGTTTTTGTCTGGATATTGTATCATGGATGATAGGGTAGCCAACACATCGGCAAACTCATTCTGGATTCTGGGAACATGCTGGAATTTCGTCTTTGTGAACCTCTATCTCAATTCCTGCACGTGGTGCAGATACAAGAGTATCTTGGAGCTCTTTGTCGCCCATTCTCCTCTTACTGAATGTATAAGCAAGTCTAAATCTCCGATCACTAGCAATTCTGGAATGTTCATGTCAATAGCAATTTTCAGCCCTAAGATGTAGGCTTCATATACGGCCATGTTGTTGGTGCACGGGAACCTGAGTTTAGCAGACACCAGATAATGCTGACCAATTTCTGATACTAGGACTGCTCCTATGCCAACTCCCTTGAAATTTTCCACTCCATCGAAAAAGATTCTCCAACCGTCATAGGCTTCTGCAATGTCTTCTCCTATGAATGATAACTCTTCGTTGTGAAAATATATTTTCAGGGGTTCGTATTCTCCATCCACAGGATTTTCTGCATGGTGATCTGCTAACTCCTGTCCCTTGATTGCCTTCTGAGTCACGTAGACAATGTAAAATTCACTCAACAGGATTTGCCACTTGGCTAGTTTGCTAGTGAGCATGAGCTTCTAAAAGATGTACTTCAAAGGATCCATACTTGATATGAGATATGTAGTATAGGCACAGAAGTAATGTCTTAGCTTCTAGGCTACCAAAGTCAGAGCACAATAGGTACACTCTAACAGAGAATACCGTGCCTCGTACGCAGTGAACTTATTGCTGGGATAGTAAATAGCCTGCTCTTTCTTCCCCGTTTCATCATGCTACCCCAGGACGCAACCGAAGGCAACATCTAATACTGCGATGTAGAGTAGCAGTGGTGTACTAGGTTCAGGCGAGACCAACACTTTTGGTGTTGACAAGTATTCCTTGAATATGTCGAAAGCTTTCTGGCAGTCATTAGTCCATTTGGTGGCGGCATCCTTATTCAACATCTTGAAGATTGGCTTACAGATAACTATAGATTGTGCTATGAACCAGCTGATGTAGTTGAGTCTCCCCAAGAAACTCATTACGTCCTTCATGTTCTTTGGCAGTGGCAATTGTTGAATGTCTTTGATCTTTGATGGATCCAGTTCTATTCCCCGGTGACTCACAATAATAAACCCAAGTAATTTTCCAGTAGGAACCCTAAATGCACACTTCGCGGGATTCAGCTTTAGGTTGTACCTCCGCTGTCTATTAAAGAATTTCCTCAAGTCTTCCATGAGATCAATAGCCTTCTTTGACTTAATGATGACGTTGCTACGTACACCTCGATGTCCTTGTGTAGCATATCATGAAAAATGGTAGTCATAGACCTCATGTAGGTAGACCCTACTTTCTTTAACCTAAACGACATCATTTTGTAGCAGTATATTCCCCATGGCATAATGAAGGCCATTTTCTCAGCATCCTCTTCATCCATCCAGATCTGATTATAACCCGCGAAACAATCCATAAATGATTGCAATTCATGTTTGGCACAATTGTCGATTAGGATGTGTATGTTTGGTAAAGGAAAGTCATCTTTCAGACTAGCTCGGTTAAGATCCCGATAGTTGACACATACTCTAACCTTCCCATCCTTCTTTTGTACTAGCATAATATTAGCTAACCTTGTCGACTACTCTACTACCCTGAAAACTTTGGATTTGACTTGTTTAGTGACTTCTTCCTCAATTTTCAAACTCATATCAGGTTTGAACTTTCTGAGCTTCTGCTTTATCGGTGGGCATGTAAGATCAGTTGGCAGTTTGTGAGCCATAATAGATGTGCTCAGGCTTGTTATGTCGTCATATGACCATGCAAATATGTCCTCATATTCTCTTATAAATTCTGCGTATTCCCTATTTTCTAATGATGATAAGTGAATTCTAATTCGTGTTTCTTTGACATTCTCTTCGTTCCCTAGGTTAACAATTTCGGTCTCGTCCTGGTTGGACTCTGACCTATTTTTAAAATTCTCGACTTCCTTAACAATCTCTTCCGGTATATCATCTTCCTCTGAATCTATGTATGTTTGTTGCGTTGTCTTATTTCATGTCACAGTCATTGGTTGATCAAGACAAGTAATAGTAATGATGTATAAGTAAAGTAATGAGAGAAAATAATAAGAGTGTTGATTTATAAGAAAAAATCGAAACTCTTGGATAAATTCCATAACTGTTTTGAACATGGAAGATCTTATTGCTGAAATTTAAAATGCGAAAGGAAAGTTAACTAGTAAGAATAAAAGATAGTGCATGATGCTTGTTCAGCCTTGCTACCGCGAGGCTTGCCGGGCTCTGGTGGTTCTGATGGTCCAGTTATTGAGGCATGCTCCTCTGATTACAGTCTGTATGGAAGGGCCTTCCTCCCCCTCCTCCTCGAAAATGACACAACAATCCATATCATCATCTTCCAGGAAAAAATTCCTCACTGCTGTCTATGCTTCCTCTTCTTCTGACCCATAGATAACTTCGGCCGGTTGGAAAGTCTGTTCCAAGTGTGGTATTGGCTTCCCTAATGGATAGTAAGGACCGCTCCATGGTGGCGACCAGTGGTTGAATTCATCCCAAGTATACTCATATCCCAATCTAAAGGTGGTGCCATATTTCTTGAGTTTATAGGCTTAGCGATCCTTTGGAGGTTCTTGCCAAGCCCCTTGCTAGGTTCATATCCGCTCCAGTTCAATGTGCTCTTAATATTGTTGTCCCACCATTTGTCTTTATCAACAGAGTTGACCCGCTCGATGTGGTGATAGGTCTCCCCACCTATCCTTCTTCTACCTCCTATTGCTGGGATGGTCTGGCGACTGTATATGGGATTGCTACCGTCGCCGTGAATGATCCACTCAAACTTCACTACCTGATGTAGAGTTGACGCTACAGCTTCATTGGCATGAATCCACGGTCATCCCAATAGCAGATTGTAATATGCCGAAACATCTATCACTTGAAAATCAACATCAAACCAAGTAGGCCCCATTTTCAAACACATGCTAATTTCCCCAATGGTGGACCTTTGGGATCAATCGAAAGCTTTAACGTTAATGGACCTATCCTTGATCTCATACATCCCCTTACCCAATGTCCTGAGTGTTACCAACAGACAAATGTTGAGGCTGGACCCTCCATCAACCGGGATTCTTGTGATAAAATAATTTTCGCATTGTACGGTGATGTGCAATGCCTTGTAGTGACTCAACCCTTCTAGTGGCAACTCATCTTCATGAAAAGTGATTTGTGGCTTTCCAATACCTATCCTACCATGTTAGCCATCTCTCCGTCGGTGATGTTGCTTGGTACATACGGCTCACTCAGCACCATTAACAGGGCATTCTTGTGTGCATCGGAATTCTATAGCAATGCAAGGAGAGAAATTTGCGGTAGTGTTTTGTTCAGCTGATCAACGATCGAGTATTCTTTGTCTTGTATCTTCCTCCAGAGGTCATCTGGGCCTCTCTCTGTGATGGACAATGCACCTTTGGCGGTAAAACTGTAACTTCGAAGGGTGTAGGTGCATTTGACGGCAACATGAATTCAACCTCAATAGGTGCTGGCGTCTTTGCAGGGGATGGTGTTTCAAAATGAAGTGGCATGGACATATTTACCTCGGCGTCCCCAGAGGGCTGAATTTGGAATACGATCATATTAGGGGTGACTATTGGCTTCTTTGGATCATCACCTTCTGTGATCAAACTAATCGATCCATTGGGATCCTAATCATCCTCTATTTCGATCATGTGAATGACTCCGCCCTTGTGGTCTGGCAAAGGGTTATTGCGGATATTCGGAGCATGTTCCTTTGCCATAATAATCTTTTTATCAATTAAAGTCTGGATCTTATCTTTCAGAGAGTAGCATTCGTCAATTGTGTGTCATTTTATGTTGAAATGGTATGCACAGGATTTATGTGGATTAACCCACTGAGAAGGGTTCTCACGGGCAGCAGGGATAGGGGTGACATAACCAGCAACTTTAAGTCTTTAGTACAACTGGTCAATAGGTTCAGCAATAACCGTATATTGTTTTGGGGGCCTTAAGTCAAAGTTTGGCCGAGGTTTGGAGAAGTTTTTAGCAAGGAGAAGGGGATTGGTAGTGGTATGGTTGAGTATTGTAGGCTTGGTAAACATATGCGGGTTGGAAATATTTGGGTAAAGTGGGCTGATATGTGGGAGGTGATTGGTAAGTGGGTGGTGGAGTTTGGTAAGAGGGTGAAGGTGCTTGGTAGTTCGGGTTAAGCTATTATGGGAGTGGGGGCATTGGGCAGGCTTGGTATTTGATGGGAGATTTGGTTCTATGTGGCACCATTACGGCTCCTACGTCCTTTTTCTTGGACATACCACCTAACTTTAAGGCCTTATTGGTTGCTTGCAAGGCCTCAAAATTTGTAACCATACCGCTTTTGATGCCCTCTTCGATCCTTTCTCCTAGCTTGATAATGTCAGAAAACTTGTGTCCCTCGATCATCATCAGCCCGTCAAAATACTGTGGGTCTTGGGCCCGAAGAAGAAATTGTTCATTAGCTCTTCTTCTAAGGTAGGTCTAACCTTAATAGCTTTGGACTTCCAGCGAATAGCATACTTGCGGAATGTTTATGTGGGCTTCTTCTTTAGATTTTGAATGAACACATCCGGTGCATTCTTTGTGTTAAGCCTGAATCTGTCCATAAAATTGGATGCCAACCTTTCCTAGTTTGACCACTTCTTTGGGTCCTGGCTAATGTACCAATATAAAGAAGCTCCCTTCAAGCTCCTCATGAAAAGCTTCATGCGAATTTTCTCATATATTCCTACTCCAACCAATTTATCACAGTACGTTCTCAAATGGAACCTCGGATCCCCTATACCATCAATCATCTTGAACTTAGGAGGTCTGTACCTCTCGGGTAGTTCGACATCGGGCTGTATGCAAAGATCTTCATAGTTCAGCCCTTCAATTCCCTTACTTCCTTCAATGCCTTGAATTCTGCTAGTCAATTTCTTAAGTTCTTCGGTTAGGTTTCTGATGACCAAGTCCTTATCATCAGACTCAAGCGTGCTTGAGATGGGCTGGGTGGAGTGTGGCATAGTCTCAACATAGATGGGGGTATTATTTTGGGTTTGGCAGTGATCATTTGTGGAATACTGGAGTTCTGGGATAAGCAGTGGGGTGTTGTTTGAGGTATGGCAAGTGTTACAGTGGTGATGAGGAGCGGGATGGTTTTGTGGCATTTGAGTAGTTTGTGAAGGTGTAGGGTTCTGAGCATTTGGGAAATTGATATCTGGAGTAGTGAGGGAAAATGAGAGTGTGACATAGTCTCAACGTAGATGGGGGTATTATGTTGGGTTTGGGAGTGGTCATTTGTGGAGTTCTGGAGTTCTGGGATGAGCAGTGGGGTGTTATTTGAGGTATGGCAGGTGTTACAGTGGTGATGAGGAGCGGGATGGTTTTGTGGCGTTTTGGTAGTTTGTGGAGGTGTAGGGTTCTGAGCATTTGGGAAATTGATATTTGGAGTAGTAAGGTAAAATGACAGATTTGCAAGATTCCGAACTTGATCAAGTTCTTCTTGAAATTTCAGCAGCTTTTGTTCTAGTTGGGATGCATTTTCCTTGGGAACCAGAGTACCGTGCCCATGAAACCGAGTGACCTCTAACCGTTCAGTTGAGTTCTCCTTTCTGGCGTTATTCAAATCATCCATCTTCCCTTTGTTCTTGTTTTTGACAGGACTAAGAGGAGGAGTAGGTGGAGGGCCCCTGGATCTCGTAAAATAGGATGATGTTGCCAGCGTGCACAAACTAACCTTTTGGGGAGGGCAAATAATAAAAAACAAAACTAAAAACAAAAGGTAATGAAGTTAGTGAGGATTATAAAAAGTATTACAATATCTAAACACATAGTGGAGGAATGTAAAGCGTGTCCTAGTTTGGGAACCTTGTTGTGCCCGAGGTAGGCCTAGCGACAGATTGATTTGGAGAACTTAGAATGCTAAATGCCTCATTTTATTGATAAAAAATAAGACGAATCCCTACTAATGGCCATTGGCCTTATTACATTCATAAAGCGAAAAAAAAGTAAATTCCTATCTACTTGGTCCCAGAAAGACCTTCCTTAGGTTGAATGCTCCCGTTGATCTAATCCTCCAGTTCATGTAGGTTCACCAGTAAAAATGCCTTCGCCAGGTGTTCTATCTACTAACCTTTTTGTTTTGGAGAAAATGAAGCACGAGGCCCCCAATGTCGGTATGATTAGCACACCTCCGATCTTGCTAGACTAGTGGAGTAGTCTTCCATCAAATGACCAAATCAATGAGTGGAAAAAGATAGACGCCAAAGCTAGCAAAAAGTTGGAATATCTGGAATACAGTCTACTGGAATTGGAAGGAAAAGTGAAGGAAAGTGTCACCGACTGGCTGAACTCTAAGGGGAACGAAGGAGGACACCTGACGAAGGAATTTTTATTGGTGAACCTACATGAACTGGAGGATTTTATCAATGAGAGCATTCAACCTAATGAAGGTCCTTCTGGGACCCATTAGATAGGAGTTTTCATTTTACTTCATAAAATGTAATAAGGCTAATGGCCATTAGTAACCTTTATTTCCTGTTATTTAGTATCGATTTGGGATTCGTCTTATCTTTATCAACGAAATGAGGCATTTAGCATCCTAAGTTCTCCAAATCAACTTGTCGCTAGGCCTACCTCGGGCACAAAGAGGTTCCCAAATTAGGACAAGCTTTACATTCCCGCACTGTGTGTTTAAATATTGCAATATTTTTTTTATATAATCCATACTAACTTATTACCTTTTGTTTTTACTTTTTGTTTATTCCCATTCCCAAAGGTTAGTTCGTGCACTCTGGCAACATCATCCTATCTCACGAGATTCAGGGGCCCTCTATCTACTCCTCCTCTTAGTCCTGTCAAAAACAAGAACAAAGGGAAGGTGGAAGATTTGAACAATGACAGAAAGGACAACTCAACTGAACGGGTAGAGATCACTGATGGTCATCATACTCTGGTCCCCAAGGAAAGTGGATCTCAACTCGAACAAAACAACTAAAATTTCAGGAAGAACTTGATCAAGTTCGGAATCTGGCAATTCTATCATTTTCCCTCACTAATCAAGATATGAATTTCCCAAATGCTCAGAACCATACACATCCACAAACTACCCACAAGCCACAAAACCATCCCACTCCTCACCACCATGGCAATACCTGCCATACCTTAAATAACATCCCATTGCTTAACCCAGAACTCCAGAACCCCACAAATAACCACTGCAAAACCCAATATAATACCCCCATCTATGTGGAGACTATGCCACACTCCACCCAGCCCATCTCAATCATGCCCGAGTCTGATGATAATACTTGCTCATCAGAAACCTAGTCGAAGAACTTAAGAAATTAACTAGCAGAATTCAAGGCGTTGAAGGAAGTAAGGGAATTGAAGGGCTGAACTACGAAGATCTTTGCACACATCCCGATATCGAACTGCCCGAGGGGTACAGACATCCTATGTTCGACATATTTTATGGTACAGGGGATCCGAGGGTCCATTTGAGAACATACTGTGACAAATTGGTTGGAGTAGGAAGAGACGAGAAAATCCGCATGAAACTTTTTATGAGGAGTTTGAAGGGAGATGCCTTATCTTGGTACACTAGCCAGGACCCAAATAAGTGTTCAAACTGGGTAAGCATGGCATCTAATTTTATGGATAGATTCAGGTTCAACACAGAGAATGCACCGGATGCGTTCTATATTAAAAATCTAAAAAAGAAGCCCACAGAACCATTCAGCGATTATGCTGGAAGTCCGAAGCTATTAAGGTATGACCTGCCTTTGAAGAAGAGCAAACGAACAAATTCTTCGTTCGGGCCCAAGGCCCACAGTATTATGAAGGGCTGATGATGATCAAGTTTTCTAACATTATCAAGCTGGGAGAAAGGATCGAAGAGGGCATCAAAAGTGGTATGGTTACAAATATTAAGGCCTTGCAAGCTACCGATAAGGCCTTATATCAGGTGGTGTGTTCAAGATAAGGGACGAAGGAGCCGTAATGGTGGAAAAAAGAACCAAATCTCCCATCAAATACCAAGCTTTCCCAATGCCCCCACTTCCCTATCAGCTTACCGCGAACTACCAAACACCTTCACCCTCTTACCAAACTCTACCACCGACTTATCAATCACCTCCCACATATCAGCCCACCTCACCCAAATATTCTCATCCCGCACATGTTTACCAAGCCTACAATATTAAACCATCCCACTATCAATCCCCTTCTCCATGGCAAAACTTTCCTAGACATCGACCAAACTTTGACTGCAGGCCCCAAAATAATATACGGCTAGTGCTGAACCTATCGACCAGTTGTACGGAAGACTCAAAGTTGTTGGTTATGTCACCCCTATCCCTACTACCCCTGAGAACCCTTCTCAGTGGGTTAATCCAAATAAATCCTGTGCATGCTATTTCGGCATCAAAGGACACGCCATTGATGAATGCCGCTCTCTGGAAGATAAGATCTAGACTTTAATTGATAACAAGATTATTATGGCAAAGGAACCTACTCCAAATGTCCCCTATAACCCTCTGCAAAACAACAAAGGCGGAGGCATTCATATGATCGAAATAGAGGATGATTGGGATCCCAAGGGATCGATCGGTTTGATAACAGATGTTGATGATCCAAAGAAGCAAATAGTCACCCTTAATCCGATCGTAGTCCAAATTTAGCCCTCTGGGGACACCGAGGTAAGTATGTCCATGCCACTTGAGTTTGAAGCACTATCCTCTTCAAAGATGCTAGGACCGATTGAGGTCAAATTCATGTCGCCAGCAAATGCACCTACACCCTTCGAATACTTCATTCAGAGTAAAGATAGCCGCGCAAATTCCAGTAGCAATGTCGACCGTAACACCATTCCATACAAAGGCTATACCTTGGGACTACACGACCGAGGCAAGAAGGAAAGGCAAGGTTAGATTTGGGGAAGCTGTTGCAGCACATGGTATGACGAGAACTGGAATGGTTTATACTCCGGAACATCTGGTTGAGTCAAGCAAGCAAGCCTCTAGTCTACCAACCGTTACCGAGACTGGACCAGATGACCTCTGGAGGAAGATACAAGCCAAAGAATACTCGATCGTTGATCAGTTGAACAAATTACCGGCGCAAATTTCTTTCCTTGCTTTGCTATAGAATTCTGATGCATACAAGAATGCCATGTTAAGGGTGCTGAGAAAAGCGTATGTACCAAGCAACATTACTGGTAGAGAGATGGCTAACATGGTAAGTCAGGTATTGAAAAGCCACAAAATCACTTTTCATGAAGATGAGTTGCCACCAGAAGGGTTGAGTCACAACACGGCATTGCACAATACCGTACAATGTGAAGATTAGTTTATCACAAGAATCCTGGTTGATGGAGCGTCCAACCTCAATATTTGTCCATTGGTAACACTCAAGATATTGGGTAATGAGATCAAGGATAGGACCATCAACGTAAAAGCTTTTGACGGTTCCTAAAGGTTCACTATTGGGAAAATTAGCCTGTGTTTGCAAATGGGACCTACTTGGTTTGATGTTGATTTTCAAGTGATAGACGTGCCGATATCTTACAATCTGCTATTGGGATGACCATGGATTCATGCCGCTAGGGATGTAGCATCAACACTACATCAGGTAGTGAAGTTTGCGTGAAATCACCAGGAGATGATCATTCACGGTGACAGTAGCAATCCCTTTTACAGTTGCCAGACCATCCTAGCAATAGGATGCAGAAGAAGGATAGGTGGGGAGACCTATAACCACATCGAGCGGGTCAATGCCGTTGATAAAGACAAATGGTGGGGTAACAAGATTGGGAGCATATTGAACTGGATCGGATATGAACCTAGCAAGGTGCTTGGCAAGAACCTCCAAGGGATCGCTAAGACTATAAAACTCAAGAAATATGGCACCACCTTCGGATTGGGATATGAGTATACTTAGGAGGAATTCAACCACCGGTCGCCACCATGGCGCAGTCCTTACTATCCATTGGAGCAGCTAGTACCATGCTTGGAACAAACTTTCCAACCGGCCGATGGGTCAGAAGAAGAGAAAGCAGTGGCAGCAGTGAGGAATTTGTTTCCTAGAACACGATGATATAGATTGTTGTGTCGTTTTCGAGGAGGAGTGGGAGGAAGGCCCTTCCATACACGATGTAATCAGAAGAGCATGCCTCAATGAGTGGACCATCAGAACCACAGAGCCCGGCGAGCCTTGGGGTAGCAAGGCTAAACAAGCATCATGCACTATCTTTTATTCTTACTAGTTAGTTAACTTTCCTTTCGCCTCTTAAATTTCAGCAATAAGATCTTCAATATTCAAACAGTTATGGAATTTATCCAGGAGTTCTGATTTTTTCTTATAAATAAACACTCTTATTATTTTCTCTCATTACTTTACTTATACAACATTACTATTACTTTTCTTGATGAACCAATGACTGTGACATGCAATGAGACAACACAACAAACAGACATAGATTCAGAGGAAGATGATATACCATAAGAGATTGTTAAGGAAGTCAGAAATTTTGAAAATAGGCCGGAGTCCAACTTGGACGAGACCAAAATTGTTAACCTAGGGAACGAAGAGAATGTTAAAGAAACACGAATCAGCGTTCACTTATCATCATTAGAAAAGAGGGAATATGAAGAGTTTGCATGGTCGTATGAGGACATAACATGCCTGAGCACATTTATTGTGGCTCACAAACTGCCACATGATCCGACATGCCAACCGGTAAAGCAGAAGCTCAGAAAGTTCAAACCTGATATGATTTTGAAAATCATTGAAGAAGTCACTAAACAAGTCAAAGCCAAAGTTCTTAGGGTAGTGGAGGAGTACCCGACATGGTTAGCTAACATCGTGCCAGTACCAAAGAAGGACATGAAGGTTTAAGTCTGTGTCGACTACCGAGATCTCAACCGGTCCAGTCCGAAAGACGACTTTCCTTTACCAAATCTTGATGGATGAAGAGGATGCTGAGAAAACGGCCTTTATTATGCCGTGGGGATTGTACTGCTACAAGATGATGCCGTTTGGGTTAAAAAATGTAGGGTCCACCTACGTGAGGGCTACGACTACCATTTTTCATGATATGATACATAAGGAGATCAAGGTGTACGCAGACAACACCATCACTACATCAAAAAAGCCATTGATCAAATGGAAGACTTGAGGAAATTGTTCAATAGTCTGCGGAGGTACAACCTAAAGCTGAATCCCGCGAAGTGTGCACTTGGGGTTCCAACTAGAAAATTGTTTGGGTTTTTTTTGAGTCGGCGGGGAATAGAACTGGATCCATCAAAGATCAAAGCCATTCCAGAATTGCCACCGCCAAAGAAAAAGAAGGACATAATGAGTTTCTTGGGGAGGCTCAACTACAACTGCCTGTTCATAGCACAATCTACATATACCTGTGAGCAAATCTTCAAGATATTGAAGAAGGATACCGTTACCAAATGGACTGGTGACTTCTAGAAAGCTTTCGATAGAATCAAGGTATACTTGTCAACACCACCAGTTTGGTCCCGCTAGAACCAGGTAGACCTATGCTACTCTACATTGTAGTATTATATGGTGCCTTCGATTGCGTCCTGGGGCATCATGATGAAGCGGGGAAGAAAGAACATGCCATTTACTATCTCAGCAAGAAGTTCACTCTGTACGAAGCCAGGTATTCTCTGTTAGAGCGTACCTGTTGTGCTCTGACTTGGGTAGCCTAGAAGCTAAGACATTACTTCTGTGCCTATACTACATATCTCACATCAAGGATGGATCCTTTGAAGTACATCTTTTAGAAGCCCATGCCCACTATCAAGCTAGCCAATTGGTAAATCCTGTTGAGTGAATTTGACATTGTCTATGTGACTCAGAATATAATCAATGGACAGGCGCTAGTAGATCACCTTGCAGAAAATCCTATAGATGGAGAATACGAACCCCTGAAAACATATTTTTCGGATAAAGAGGTATCATTCGTAGAAGAAGACATTGCGGAAGCCTATGACAGTTAGAGAATGGTTAAGATGGAGCGGCAAATTTCAAGGTAGTAGGAATAGGAGTAGTTCGAAACCGGTCAGCATTATCCGGTGTCTGCTAAACTCAGGTTCCCGTGCACCAACGACATGGTCGAATATGAAGCCTGCATTTTAGTGCTCAAAATGGCTATTGACATGAACATTCAAGAATTGCTAGTAATCGGAGATTCAGACTTGCTTATACATAAGGTACGAGGAGAATAGGCAACTAAGAACTCCAAGATACTCTCGTATATACACCACATGCATTGGCTACGGAATTCCAGCATATTCCCAGAATCCAGAATTAGTTCGCCGATGCATTGGCTACCCTGTCATCTATGATACAACATCCAGATAGAAACTTCATTGATCCCATTCTAGTAAAGATCCACAATCAGCCATCATATTATGCCCATGTTGAATAAAAAGCAGACGGAAAGCCTTGGTTCGATGTTATCAAGGAATAATTGGCGAAAGGAGAGTACCCAAAGCATGCTAATCATACTCAGAAGCGCACACTTCAAAGGTTGTCTAACAATTTCTTTCGTAGTGAAGGAATCCTGTATACGAGGACTCCAGATTTGGGATTATTAAGGTCTGTCGATGCAAAAGAAGCATCCAAGCTGCTAGAGGAAATTCATGTCGGGACCTGCGGTCCACATATGAATGGTTTTGTCTTAGCCAAGAAGATCCTCCGAGCTGGTTACTTTTGGATGACTATAGAGACGGACTACATCCAGTATGCCCGGAAATGCCACCACTGTCACATACATGAAGACTTGATAAAGGTACCTCCTAATGAGCTCAATGCAACAAGCTCACCATGACCGTTCGCCGCTTGGGGAATGGGTGTTTTGCGCTGATCGAGCCGACCGCCTGCAACGGGCATAGGTTCATCTTAGGGGCGATTGACTATTTCACCAAATGTGTCAAAATAGCATCTTACAGAGCAGTAACTAAGAAAGTTGTGGCAGACTTTGTCCACGATCGTATCGTCTGTCTATTAGGGATTCCAGAGTCAATCATTACTGATAATGGCTCTAACCTCAATAGTGACTTAATGAAAGCTATGTGTGAAACCTTCAAGATCAAACACAAGAATTCCACAGCCTAAAGGCCTCAGATGAATGGAGCCGTAGAAGCTGACAACAAAAACATCAAGAGGATATTGAGAAAAATGATAGAGAAACATAAGCAATGACACGAAAAGCAATCATTTGCTCTATTGGGGTATCGCACCACTGTCTGCACATCAACTGGGGCACCGAATGGGGCCTACTTGGTTTGGTGTTGATTTTCAAGTGATAGACATGCCGGCATATTTCAATCTGCTATTGGGACGACTATGGATTCATACTGCTGGGTCCGTAGAATCAACACTATAGTAGCATCAACACTATATCAGGTAGCAAAGTTTGAGTGGAATCACGAGGAGGTGATCACTCATGGCGACGGCGACAGTAGCAATCCCATATATTGTCGCTAGACCATCCAAGCACTATGAGGCAGAAAAAGGATAGGTGGGGAGAGCTATCACCACATCGAGAGGGTCAACACCGTTGATAAAGACAAGTGGTGGGACAAAAAGATTGAGAGCATATCGAATATGAACCTGTCAAGGGGCTTGGCAAGAACCTCCAAGGGATCGCTAAGCCTATAAATCTCAAGAAACATGGCACCACCTTCGGATTGGAATATGAGTATACTTGGGAAATTCAACCGCCGGTCACCACCATGGCGTAGTCCTTACTATCCATTGGAGCAGCCAATACCATGCTTGGAATAGACTTCCCAACCGGTCGAAGTTATCTATGGGTCAAAAGAAGAGGAAGCACTGGCAGCAATGAGGAATTTGTTCCAGGAAGACGATGATATGAATTGTTGTGTCGTTTTTGAGGAGGAAGCGGGGGAGCCCTTCCATACATACTGTAAGTAGAGGAGCATGCCTCAATAACTGGACCATCAGAACCACTAGAGCCTGGCGAGCCTCGGGGTAGCAAGGCTGAACAAGTATCATGCACTATCTTTTATTATTTCTAGTTAACTTTCCTTTCGCATTTTGAATTTCCGCAATAAGATCTTGAATGTTCAAAAAAGTTATGGAATTTATCCAAGCATTTTGATTTTTTCTTATAAATCAACACTCTTATTATTTTCTCTCATTACTTTACTTATACAACATTACTATTAATTGTCTTGATGAACCAATGATTGTGATATGCAATGAGACAACACAACAAATAGACATAGATTCAGAGGAAGATGATACACCGGAAGAGATTGTTAAGGAAGTCGAGAATTTTTAAAACAGGCTGAAGTCCAACCTGAAGGAGGTCGAATCGTTAACCGAGGGAAAAAAGTGAATGTCAAAGAAACAAGAATCAGCGTTCACTTATCGTCATCAAAAAAGATGGAATACGCAGAATTTCTAAAAGAATACGAGGACATATTTGCCTGGTCGTATGACTACATGACGGGCCTGAGCACATCTATTGTGGCTCACAAACTGCCAACTGATCCGACATGCCCACCGGTAAAGCACAAGCTTAGAAATTTCAAACCTGATATGAGTTTGAAATTTAATGAAAAAGTCACTAAACAAGTCAAAGACAAAGTTCTCAGGGTAGTGGAGTACCCGACATGGTTAGCTAACATCATGCCAGTACGAAAGATGGACGGGAAGGTTAGAGTTTATGTCGACTACTGGATCTCAATCGGGCCAGTCTGAAAGACGACTTTCTTGTACGAAACATACACATCCTAATCGACAATTGCGCCAAGCATGAATTGCAATCATTTGTGGATTGTTTTGTGGGTTATAATTAGATCTGGATGGATGAAGAGGATGCCGAGAAAATAGCCTTCATTACGCCGCGGGGAATGTACTGCTACAAGATGATGCTATTTGGGTTAAAGAATGTAGGAGCCACCTACATAAGGTCTATGACTATCATTTTTCATGATATGATACACAAGGAGATCGAGGTGTGCGTAGATGACGTCATCATTATATCAAAGAAGGCCATTGATCACATGGAAAACTTGAGGAAATTCTTCAATAGACCCGGAGGTACAACCTAATGTTGAATCCCGCGAAGTGTGCATTTGGGGTTCTAGATGGAAAAATTGTTTGGGTTTATTGTGAATCATCGGGGAATAGAACTAGGTCCATCATAGATCAAAGCCATTCAAGAATTGCCACCGCCAAAGAACAAGAATGACGTAATGTGTTTCTTGGGGGAGACTCAAATACCTCAGCCGGTTCATAGCACAATCTACAGTTATCTGTGAGCCAATCTTCAAGATGTTGAAGAAGGATGCCGCCACCAAATGGACTGATGACTGCAAGAAAGCTTTCGACAGAATCACAGAATGCTTGTCAACATCACCAGTTTTGGTCCCGTCTGAACCAGGTAGACCTCTGCTTCTTTACATCGCAGTATTAGATTGTGCCTTTGGTTGCATCCTAGGGCCGCATGATGAAACGGGGATGAAAGAGCAGGCTATTTACTATCTCAGAAAGAATTTCACTCCGTACGAAGCCCGGTTTTCTCTGTAAGAGCGTACCTATTATGATCTGACTTGGGTAGCCGAGAAGCTAAGACATTACTTCTGTGCCTATACTACATATCTCATATCAAGGATGGATGCTTTGAAGTACATCTTTCAGAGTCACAGTCCCACTGGCAAGCTAGCCAAGTGGCAAATCCTGTTGAGTGAATTTGACATTGTCTACGTGACTCAGAAGGCAGTCAAGGGACAGAGCTAGCAGATCACCTTGCAGAAAATCCTGTGGATGGAGAATACAAACCCCTGAGAACATATTTTCCCGACGAAGAGGTATCATTCGTAGGAGAAGACAATGTAAAAGCCTATGACGGTTGGAGAATGTTTACTCGTTGGACTGGCAAATTTCAATGGACTTGGCATAGGAGCAGTCCTAGTATCAGAAACCGGTCAACATTATCTGCTAAACTCAAGTTCTCGTGCCCCAACAACATGGTCGAATATGAAGCCTGCAAGTTAGGGCTCAAAATGGCTATTGACATGAACATTCAATAATTGCTAATGATCGGAGATTTAGACTTGCTTACACATCAGGTATAAGGAGAATGGGTGACCAAGAAGTCCAAGATACTCCCGTATCTGCACCATGTGTAGTAATTGAGAAAGAGGTTCACCAAGACGGAATTCCAGAATATTCCTAGAATACAGAACGAGTTCGTCGATGCATTGGCTACCCTGTCATCTATGATACAACATCTAGACAGAAACTTTATTGATCCCATTCTAGTAAAGATCCACGATCAGCCAACTTATTGTGCCCATGTTGAAGAAGAAGCAGATGGAAAGCCTTGGTTCCATGATATCAAGGAATATTTGGCGAAAAGAGAGTACCTAGAGCATGCTAATCATACTTAGAAGCGCACACTTCGAATGTTGTCTAACAATTTCTTTCACAGTAGAGGAATCATATATAGGAGGACTCCAGATTTGGGATTCTTAAGGTGTGCCGATGCAAAAGAAGCATCCAAGTTGCTAGAGGAAATTCATGCCGGAACCTGCGGTCCACATATGAATGGTTTTGTCTTAGCCAAGAAGATCCTCCGAGCTGGTTACTTTTTGATGACTATGGAGACAGACTGCATCCAGTATGTCCGGAAATGCCTCCGCTGTCCGATACATGCAGATATGATAAAGGTACCTCCCAATGAGCTCAATGTAAGAAGCTCACCATGGCCATTTGCCGCTTGGGGAATCGATGTTATTGGACCAATCGAGTCGGCCGCCTCCAATGGGCATAGGTTCATCCTAGTGGCGATTGAATATTTTACCAAATGGGTCGAAGTAGCATCTTAAAGAGGAGTAACTAAGAAAGTCGTTATAGACTTTGTCCGCGACCTTATTGTTTGCCGATTCGGGATTCCAAAGTCAATTATTACTGATAATGGCTCCAGCCTCAACAGCGACTTGATGAAATCAATGTGTGAAACTATCAAGATAAGACACAAAAATTCTACAGCCTATAGGCCTCAAATGAATGGAGCCGTAGAAGTCGCCAATAAGAATATCAAGAAGAAATCGAGAAACATGATAGAGAAGCATAAGCAATGACACAAAAAGCTATCATTTGCTCTATTGAGGTATCACACCACTGTCCGCACATCTACTGGGGAAACCCCCTATACGCTGGTTTATGGTATAGAAGCCGTCATTCCCGTCGAAGTAGAAATTCTTTCCTTAAGAATCATATAAGACGCTTAGCTCGATTATGAGAATGGGTGAAGAATCATTACGAGTAGCTAGCCTTTATAGATGGAAAAATAATGAATGCAATTTGTCATGGTCAGCTTATCAGAAAAGAACGTCCAGAGCCTTCAACAAGAGAGTTTAGCCAAGACAGTTCACACCGGGGCAGCTGGTGTTAGAAAAAATTTTCCGGCATCAAGATAAAGCCAAGGGGAAATTCTCTCCCAACTTGCAAGGTCCATACATGGTTCACTGGGTTCTGAAAGGAGGAGCCCTTATACTTGCAGAAATGGACAGAGAAGTGTGGCCAAAACCAATCAATTCAGATGCAGTCAAGCATTACTATGTGTAATTATGGTTTCCAATATGATGTAATTTGAACTACGTCTGACTTGATTCCCGTTTATGAAGCGATACATAGGCAGCTTTATAGGTTCGGTCACAATTCAATAAAATTTTCATTCCCCCCTGTAATTGGAAAACTATGGCAGAATTTTAAAGAGTACCCACAAAATTTCGAAGTAATTTCAGCCAATCATCGCAAGCAGCCGTCAGAAGCATCAACTCATTAAACTGGGGCAGAATTTTGAGGAGGGCCCTAAAAATTTTGTAATAAGAGAAGTTACAGTGTCTTGAGTCACCTCGCGGTCGTCGGTTCATCTATAAAAGCTATTTTTTAAATATGTACTTATGTCATATTTCACAAATTCATGCATGTTTATTATCGAAACCGCTTTGTTCAGCAATGCTACCCCAATGATACATACCGTATCACCAGATCAAAGCCGAACAGGTCGAGCAAGGCCAGTAGGGATACAAACTAACCTCCCCTCTATAAAACTCACGATTTTCTTTAGATGTAGACACTTGGATTGTGAAAGAATCTGACATACTGTATACTCACGAGACGAGCGTTGTCCAGGAATACAACTCTCAGAATTTTTACATTTACCAGTATCTGCTATCCACGCACAATATCCCCTATATCACAATATCTCCAGCAGTCACAATATCACAACCTGCTATTAGCTAAGAAACTGTATTCGCCATTTTGTTTTATTTCAACATTACATAAGGCGACCATTCTGCCTTCTGAGACTAAACACTACCTCTATCTGCATTTTTTATGCATTGCATAAGGCTACCATTCTGCCTTTTGAGATTAAACACTGTCTCCATCAGCATTTTTTGCATTGCAAAAGGCTACCATTCTGCCTTCTGAGACTAAACACTATCTCCATCTGCATTTTTTCTGCATTGCATAAGGCTACCATTTTGCCTTCTAAGACTAAACACTGTCTCCATCTGCATTTTTTCTACATTGCATAAGGCTACTATTCTACCTTCTGAGACTAAAAACTGTCTCCATCTGCTTTTTTGTCATTGCATAAGGTTACCATTCTTCCTTCAGAGACTAAACACTGTCTCCATCTGTAGTTTTTCTACATTGCATAAGGCTACCATTCTACTTTCTGAGACTAAACACTGTCTCCTTTTGCATTTTTTGCATTGTATAAGGCTACCATTCTGCCTTCCGAGACTAAACACTGTTTCTATCGGCATTTTTTGCATTGCATAAGGCTACCATTCTGCCTTTCGAGACTAAACACTGTCTCCATCTGTATTTTGCATTGCATAAGGCTACCATTCTGCCTTTCAAGACTAACATTGTTTCTATCTGCATCTGCACACATTATTTACATTCTGCACAGCTGAAACAACACCACTTTATTCATGTTTGCATGGCTTAAAGATCGCTTTTCTGTTTATTCTTGCATGACTGAAAGATCGCCACTTTATTTTTCGTTTTGCATGGTTGAAAGATCGCGACCTTATATTACATTCTGCACGGTTGAAAGATCGCCACTTTATTTTATGTTTTGCATGGCCGAAAGATCGCCACCTTATATTATATTCTGTACGGTTGAAAGATTGCCATTTTATTCACGCTTGCATGGATGGAAGATCGCCACTTTATTTATGCTAGCATGCCTTAAAGATCGCCACTTTATCAATGCTTTCATTGCTGAAAGATCACCACCTTATTTACATTCTGCTCGACTGAAAGATCGCCACCTATTACGTCTGATGCACTTAAAGATCGCCACCAACTACATATTTTGGGCTGAAAGATCACCATTGTCCAACGTTCGTCATTGTTCGGAGGCGCCATTTTCATAGCTCGAGAACGCCATGCCATGGCCTGAGGACTCTTTTTAATCTTTTGAATATCATTATTCAAAGGAATCATAGTTCGGAGGCATCATTCTCATAGCCCGAGAGCATTATTTCATGGCCTACAAATCTTTTATCATAAGCTTCATGACCCAGGATGTCATGGTCTGAGGACGTCATCCCAACCGTCAAAAGACAACATTCAAGGTCAGACGAGAACTTGCATCATGTTTAAATTTTCGCACAATATATGCTCGTATTGCTTATTTGCAGGTAAACTGACAAGCAATGGCCATCTCGATAGGAGCAATCCCGCTCCCATTCCCGTAGCCATATCAGACTTCAGCCGTTCACCCCGTCCTGAATATCGCGTTCGTTCTTGAAAGGTCTCCATCGGCATGCTCTGCCGACAGATCCTGAACTATATATGGCCTGATTCCTGTAAAACCAGGGATGTGTAGGCAGCTCAGAAGCAGAAGCACGGCCAAACCTCTTAAAACCATTTTGTTCGGTCAAAATCCGTTTCATATCTTACCCGTCAACTCTTTCATCCTTCTCGGGTAAAGTGGGGCAGCTGTTGATATCCAATTTTTTTTAATATATTTTATATGAAAAATAACTTTCAAAATAGCATGTATATGCATATATAAGAATGTCCCAAGGCTTTATTATTTTTCTCAATTTTTAAAGATTTCTTAAATCAATTTATTGCCCTATTTTAGCAAGAAAAACCCAATAATTATCCCCAAAAATTATAATTTTTTGTTATTCATTTATTGGATTCTTACATTTATACTAAAACATAGTTAAATTAATTTTTTATTTTTATAAATTAATTTAGTATTTTTTAAGCTAAATTGCATATAATTGCAATATTAGCCTATTTTAAGATTTAATTGTGTTTATAATTATAAAATTGACTCAAGTATTTTTAGTTTGATAATTACCTATTATTAATTATTTTAGTACCTTTAATTTATTTCCAAAAATGACTTACTATTTCTTATAAAATAAATGAAGAAAAAATAGCTATTTAAATGGTAGCCCATTTGCATTTCAATTTTAGCCAGATTTGAACCCAATTCCTAAATCCAATTACCCAACCCAATTAACTAATCTACCAGACCCACGCCCCTTTTAGATAACCCGCCTGGACTCTCCTTTTAATCCTTGTTGTTGATCACTTAGATCAACAGCTCATTTTACCCCTTCCTTTTTTAACCCGACCAAACCCCTAAACCTAATCATTTCCCTTCTATAGCCGCCCCTTGATTCCCCCCTTATCTCAATTCTCTCTTGAAGCTTCTCAAACCCAAACCACCTTCCTTCACTTCCACCCTAAAATCACCGGAATCCACGGCTTTCAAGGCCATCGAAGTCATATACCGGCCTCCTATAACTTTTACATGCCTGGTTGCTATAGCTTTAAGGCCAATGCTCGAAGAAGCCTTGTCCGTACCACACTTGCTTTCAGTTTTATGGCTGTATCCGGCCAACCTTGACCTTGTTCCGGCCGGCTATGGCTATTCAAGCATGACTCTTGTTTTCTCCTACTCAGATCAATGACTTTCCAAGCCTTTCTCATCATCTGGTTTCGTCTAAAACCCTAAACCCTCGAGGTTTACTCGATTCCTTTAGATACCTTATAGATCTATGGTTTTCTCTAAAGTTTTTAAACGCTTTCTCAAAGTTTCTTTCAAAGCCTTCATTTTTATGATTTGAGGGTTGGGTTGCTTTATTTTGAAGCTCTTCTGATTTTAAACATATTCTATTGTGCTTCTTATGTTGTTCTTCTTCTATGTTGCTTATGTTATTCTTATGCTGTGCTTCTTGTTTATTCTTATACTGTGTTTCTTATAGTATTCTTATACTGTGTTTCTTCTGGTGCTCTTCTACTGTGCTTCTTTACGTTGTTCTCCTACTAGTTTTCTTATGTTGTTCCTTTACTGGAATATGCGTGCTAAAAGTCTTAGTTCCTTTTTTGAGATCTCTGAACTTATTTCGTTAGTGTTTCTACCTGGTTTACTTGTTTTCACCTCTATAACTCGATCGATGGTGAAACCCCTAAAATTTGGCGTCCATTCAAGTTTGTATACTATTTGCTATGTGATTCTCTTGTCTTTCATCTCTATACTCGAATTGATAGTGAAAACCCTAAGATTTTGGGGTTCATTCGAGTTTGGAGACTATTTGCTATGAGATTGGTTTGTTCCTCGTCTTTGAACTTGTTTGGTTTCAAATCATTAATTTCTTTGGACCTATTCAAGATTCTGAGAGTTGTCTCATATACTACTCAATTGAATTCGAGAAACTTTGTTTCTTTACATGATCCTTATTTCCTGCTAAACTCTATAAGGTCTTTTACTTGACCCTCGATCATGCTATTTGATACTTTCTCTTCTCTATTACAGAGTAACTAAAATCTACCTATGTGACTACCTGTGTTTATAATGTTTCTCTTTGTCCTAAATTCAGCCTTCCTTGCATAATACGTGTGTACTCCTTATATATGCTAAGCGTCCCCTCTAAAATGACTTTTAATTTTTTTACTGATTGATTCTTTCGTTGTTTTGCTAATTTCCCTGTTACTCGGTTTGTTTTGTAAACTTTCCTTAGCCTCTCTGACCTGGTTTACTCATGAACCAGTAATTTCGAATCCCTGACTCCTTGATTTACTATGTAGTGATTGATTTTATTGTGTTCTTACCTTATTTAGACAACCGTGTATTTCAAAGATTCTTCATTAATTCTTCCCTTAATTAAAGCCCCTATGTATTTACCTCTGATGGCCTACTTTGCACAAAGTGCTTACTTGATCTCCTTCCTTAAAAGTCTTCTGCCCTTTACCGTTTGAGTTTAAACTCCTTAATTAAAGGAAGTTTCTTACTCTGATTGATTTTAAATTGATACACAGTCCCATAATCATTTTCTTGCCTTAATTTGCACCTGTTTTCAAACTATAAATACCCTACTCTTTCATTAATACAAGAACAATCCTTTTGTGTCTTGAAATTACTCATACACAAACACTCTTAGTTTTTTGAACTCATATTCACTTTTAAAAGCATTCTCTCTTGTTACTGGTGTTGTGGCCTGTTTTTCAAGTATTGGTACTGCTGTATTTTGCTTCTTTGAAACTGGTAGGTCTTGATTACAGTTTTTCAGCCATCACAATAATGTTTTTATTTACTACCTTTACTTGAATGTCTGCCTACTGCTCAGATATGGTTCAATTCTTACTTTAGCATGCTGTAATTTCCTTCTGCCTATTCCAAATCTATTATGAATCCCAAACCCCACCCCCTATGTGTTTATGCTATGGTTTGAAGTATGGCTATACTGCAAATTGTTTTCCATGACTCGAACTTGATCCCCTAGAATCCTAGCCTCTAATATAATGTGTTATGGCGGACTTATAAGCATGCCAGCATCCTCCATTGCTGGGCATGCCTAAAGCTTGCCCTAGCCTAAGCAATAGGCTCTTTACAATTCCCCTATTCCCCTGAACCCCCTTGGTGTGCCTATTTGTAGCTGTTTCCCTCTCCTTTATTCCTTAGAATTATGTCCTTCACTTGCACTCTCTCCTAGACTTTAAGTTCTGCCCCCCCTCTTGTGAGCCTTGCTTTGCGACCCTTTGATCTTCCTCTAAACTTAGACACTTGAGGGCTGGACCTTCCACACTGCACTTATCTCTATTATGGTAATACAATTTGAGTGTGAGCACTGCCCGAAATCCTATTGAGGTTCTTAGGGAATATTGACACACTCAGATCGGAGAAAGCTTTTGATCAATGGTGTTTTGAGTTGGTCTATCTCATAACTCAGAGAGGAAGCAAGTATTAGGCTTCCTCTAGTTGTAGTGTTTCCTATACTGTTGATTTAATTTATTATTTTGGTTTGTAATAAGTTGTAATGAACACTGGGGGCTGGCTAGTAGAAAAAGGGTGTGAACTATGCATGCAAAGGGTAGAAATCATGCCTATAGGTCCATTACAATTTTGCATATTCAGAACATGTAGAAATCTTGTCTATAGGTCTATTACAATTTTTTGCATATTTCAAACACATATAGAAATCATGCCTATAGGACTACTATATTCCTGCATATCCAACTTCATATAGAAACCATGTCTATAGGTATCTTGAATTCTACATATTCAAATAGAAATCATGCCTATAAATCTATTTTGAATTCTATATATTTTAATTAAAATTATGCGTGTAGGATTGTTCCATTCTGTATATCCAATTAGATCTAGATACGGTAGGATTTGCTGTTGCGGCATAGGGTATGATGAGAACTTGTAGGGTTTATAGTCCGGAACATCTCGCTGAGTCAAGCAAGCATGCCTCTAGTCGGCCAACCATCACCGAGACAGGACCAGATGACCTGTTGAGGAAGATACAAGCCAAAGAATACTCAGTCGTTGATCAGCTGAACAAAACACCGGCGCAAATTTCTATCCTTGCTTTGCTATAGAATTGCGATGCGCACAAGAATGCCTTATTAAGGGTGATGAGTGAGGCGTATGTACCAACCAACATCACCGGTGGAGAGATGGCTAACATGGTAGCACAGGTGTTGGAAAGCCACAAAATCACTTTTTATAAAGATGAGTTGCCACTAGAAGGGTTGAGTCATAACAAGGCATTGCATATCACCGTACAATGCAAAGATTATCTTATCACCAGAATCCTGGTTGATGGAGGGTCAAGCCTCAACATTTGTCTGTTGGTAACACTCTGGACATTGGGTAAGGGGCTGCATGAGATTAAGGATGGGGCCATCAACGTAAAAGCTTTCGACGGTTCCTAAAAGTCCACCATTGGGGAAATTAGCCTGTGTTTGCAAATGGGGCCTACTTGGTTTGATGTTGATTTTAGAGTGATAAACGTGTCGACATCTTACAATCTGCTATTGGGATTATCATGGATTCATGCCACTGGGACCGTAACGTCAACACTACATCAGGCAGTGAAGTTTGAGTGGTTTCACGGTGATGGTAGAAATCTCATATAAAGTCACCAGACCATCCTAACAATAGGAGGTAGAAGAAGGATAGGTGGGGAGACCTATCATCACATCAAGCCGGTCAATTCCATTGATAAAAACAAATGGTGGGACAACAAGATTAAGAGCATATTGAACTGGAGTGGATATGAACCTGGCAAGGGGCTTGGAAAGAACCTCGAAGGGATCGCTAAGCCTATAAAACTCAAAAAACATGGCACCACATTCAGATTAAGATATGAGTATACTTGGGAGGAATTCAACCAGAGGTCGTCACCATGGCGAAGTCCTTATTATCCATTAGAGCATCCAATACCACGCTTGGAACAGACTTTCCAACCGGTCGAAGTTATCTATGGGTCAGAAGAAGAGGAAGCTTTGGCAACAGTGAGGAATTTGTCCCTAGAAGACAATAATATAGATTGTTGAGTCGTTTTCGAGGAGGAAGGGGAGGAAGGTCGTCCATACAGGCTGTAAGTAGAGGAGCATGTCTCAATAACTGGACCATCAGAACCACCAGAGCCTGGTGAGCCTCGGGGTAGCAAGGCTGAACAAGCATCATGCACTATCATTTATTATTACTAGTTAACTTTCCTTTCGCATTTTGAATTTCCGCAATAAGATCTTCAATGTTCAAAACACTTATGGAATTTATCCAAGCATTTTGATTTTTTCTTATAAATCAACACTCTTATTATTTTCTCTCATTACTTTACTTATACGTCATTATTATTACTTGTCTTGATGAACCAATGACTGTGACATGCAATTAGACAATGCAACAAACAAACATAGATTCAGAGGAAGACGATATGCCGGAAGAGAATTTTGAAAACAGGCTGAAATCCAACCTGGATGAGACCGAAATTGTTAACCTAGGGAACAAAGAGAATGTTAAAGAAACAGGAATCAGTATTCACTTATCATCATCAGAAAAGAGGGAATATGCATAACTTATAAAAGAATATGAGGACATATTTGCCTGGTCGTATGACGACATGACGGGCCTGGATACATCTATTGTGGCTCATAAACTGCCAACTGATCTGACATGCCCGCCGGTAAAGCAGGAGCTCAGAAAGTTCAAACCTGATATAAGTTTGAAGATCAAGGAAAAAGTCACTAAACAAGTCAAAGCCAAAGTTCTCAGGGTAGTGGAGCACCTGACATGGTTAGATAACATCGTGCCAGCACTAAAGAAGGACGGGAAGGTTAGAGTTTGTGTCGACTACCGGGATCTCAACCGAGCTAGTCTGAAAGACCAATTTCCTTTTCCAAACATACACATCCTAATCGATAATTGCGCCAAGCATGAATTGCAATCATTTGTGGATTGTTTCGCGGGTTATCATCAGATCTGGATGGATGAAGAGGATGTTGATGAAACAGCCTTCATTATGCCATGGGGAATGTACTGCTACAAGGTGATGCCATTTGGGTTAAAGAATGTAGGGTCCACCTATATGAGGGCTATGACTACCATTTTTCATGATATGATACACAAGGATATTGAGTTGTACGTAGACGACGTCATCATTAAGTCAAAAAAGGCCACTGATCACATGGAAGACTTGAGGAAATTCTTTAATAAACTACGGAGATACAACCTAAAGTTAAATCCCGCGAAGTGTGCACTTGGGGTTCCAGCAAGAAAATTGCTTGGGTTTATTGTGAGTCGCCGGGGAATAGAACTGTATCCATCAAAGATCAAAGCCATTCAAGAATTTCCATCACCAAAGAACAAGAAGGACGTAATGAGTTTCTTCGGGAGGCTCAATTACATCTGCCTGTTCCTAGCACAATCTACAGTTATTTGTGAGCCAATCTTCAAGATGTTGAAGAAGGATGCCGCTACCAAATGGGCTGATGACTGTCAGAACGCTTTCGACGGAATCAAGGAATACTTGTCAACACTACCAGTTTTGGTCCCGCCTGAACCACGTAGACCTCTACGACTCTACATTGCAGTATTAGACAGTGCCTTCGGTTGTGTCCTGGGGCAGCATGATGAAACAGGGAAGAAAGAGCAGGCTATTTACTATCCCAGCAATAAGTTCACTGTGTACGAGGCACGGTATTCTCTGTTAGAGCGTACCAGTTGTGCTCTTACTTGGGTAGCCCAGAAGCTAAGGCATTACTTTTTTTCCTATACTACATATCTCATATCAAGGATGGATCCTTTGAAGTACATCTTTCAGAAGCCCATGTACACTAGTAAGCTAGCCAAGTGGTAAATCCTGTTGAGTGAATTTGACATTGTCTACGTGACTTAGAAGGCAATCAAGGAACATGCACTAGCAGATCACCTTGCAGAAAATCCTATGGATGGAGAATACGAACCACTAAAAACATAATTCCCTGACGAAGAGGTATCATTCGTAGGAGAACACATTGCATAATCCTATGATGGTTGGAGAATGTTTTGATGGAGCAGCAAATTTCAAAGGAGTTGGCATAGGAACCATCCTGGTATCAAAAACTAGTCATTATTATCCGGTGTCTGCTAAACTTATGTTCCCGTGCACCAACAACATGGCCGAATATGAAGCCTGTATGTTTGGGCTCAAAATGGCTATTGATATGAACATTTAAGAATTGCTAGCGATCGGAGATTCAGACTTGCTTATACATCAGGTATGAGGAGAATGGGAAACCAAAAACTCCAAGACACTCCCGTATCTGCACCACGTGCAGGAATTTAGAAAGAGGATAACAAAGACGGAACTCCAGCATATTCCTAGAATCCAGAATGAGTTCACCGATGCATTAGCTACCTTGTCATCCATGATACAACATCCAAACAAAAACTTCATTGATCCCATTCCAATAAACATCAATGATCAGGCATCTTATTATGACCATGTTGAAGAAGAAGCAGACGGAGAGCCTTGGTTCCATGATATCAAGGAATATTTGGCGAAAAGAGAGTACCTAGATCATGCTAATCATACTCAGAACTGCACTATTTGAAGGATGTATAACATCTTCTTTCACAGTGGAGGAATCCTATATAGGAGAACTCTGGATTTGGGATTATTAAGGTAAGTCGACGCAAAAGAAGCATCCAAGTTGCTAGAGGAATTTCATGCCAGGACCTACGGTCTATATATGAATGGTTCTGTCTTAGCCAAGAAGATCCTTCGAGCTGGTTACTTTTGGATGACTACGGACACAGACTACATCCAGTATGTTCGGAAATGCTATCGCTGTTAGATACATGTAGACATGATAAAGGTACCTCCTAATGAGCTTAATGCAACAAGCTCACTGTGGCCGTTCACCACTTAGGGAATAGATGTTATTGGGTCGATCGAGCCGGCCGCCTCCAACGGGCACAGGTTCATCCTAGTGTCGATTGACTATTTTACCAAATGGGTCGAAGTAATATCTTAAAGAGCAGTAACTAAGAAAGTCGTGGCAGACTTTGTCCGCGACCATATCATCTATCGGTTCGGGATTCCAGAGTCAATCACTGATAATGGCTCCAACCTCAACAGTGACTTCATGAAAGCTATGTGTGAAACATTCAAGATCAAACACAAGAATTCCACAGCATACATGCCTCAGATGAATGGCGTCGTACAAGCCGACAATAAGAACATCAAGAAGATATTGAGAAAAATGATAGATAAGCATAAGCAATGGCACAAAAAACTATCATTTTCTCTATTGGGTATCACATCACTGTCCACACATCAACTGGGCGACCCCCTATGTGTTGGTTTATGGTATAGAAGCCGTCATTCTCACCGAAGTAGAAATTCCTTACTTAAGAATCATACAGGATGCTGAGCTTGATGATGCAGAATGGGTGCAGAATTGTTACAAGCATCTAGCTCTTATTGATGGAAAAAGAATGAATGCAATTTGTCACAGTCAGCTTTATCAAAACAGAATGTCCAGAGCCTTCAACAAGAAAGTCAAGCCGAGACAGTTCACACCAGGGAAGCTGGTGTTAAAGAAAATTTTCCCGCATCAAGATGAAGCCAAGGGGAAATTCTCTCCCAACTAGAAAGGTCCATACATGGTTCACCGGGTTCTGACAGGAGGAGCCCTTATACTTGCAGAAATGGACGGAGAAGTGTGGCTAAAACCAATCAATTCAGATGCAGTCAAGCGCTACTATGTGTAAGTCTATGCTTTCCTATATGATGTGATTTGAACTACGTCTTACTTCATTCCCATTTAAGAGGGTATACGTAGGAAACCTTATAGGTTCGGTCATAATTCAATAAAATTTTCATTTCCCCCCGCAATTGGAAACTGGGAAGTGTTTTGAGGAGGACCCTCAAAATTCCGAAGTAATTTCAGCCAATGATCGCAAGAAGCCTTCAGAAACATCAACCCATGATATTGGGCCAGAATTTTGAGGAGGACATTCAAAATTCCATAACAAGAGAAGTTGCACTGTCTTGAGCCACATCACAGTCGCCGGTTCTTCTAAAAGCTATTTCTTAAATATATACTTATGTCATATTTTACAAATTGATTCATGTTTATTATCAAAACTGCTTTGTTCAGCAACGCTACCCCAATGATACATACCGTATCACCAGATTAAGGCCGACCAGGTCGAGCAAGGCCAGCAGGGATATGAACTAACATCTCCTCTGTAAAACTCACAATTTTCCTTTTGATGCAGACACTTAGATTGAGAAAGCATCTGACATACTATACACTCACGAGACGAGTGTTGTTCAGGAATACAACTCTCAAAATTGTTACATATACCAACATCTTCTATCCACGCACAATATCCCCTATATCGCAATGTCCCCAGCAGTCACGATATTGTAACCTGCTATCAGCTAAGAAACTATATTCACCATTTTATTTTATTTCTACATTGCATAAGGCTACTATTCTACCTTCCGAGACTAGACACTATCTCCTTCTGCATCTTTGTATTGCATAGGGCTACCATTCTGCCTTCCGACACTAAACACTGTCTCCATCTGCATCTTTTCATTGCATAAGGCTATCATTCAGCCTTACGAGACTAAACACTGTCTCCATCTACATCTTTGCATTGCATAAGTCTACCATTCTGCCTTCCGAGACTAAACACTGTCTCCATCTGCATCTTTGCATTGCATAAGGCTCCCATTCGGCATTCTGAGACTAAACACTGTCTCCATCTAAATTTTTTTGGCTGAAAGATCGCCACTTCATTTACATTCTGCAGGGATGAAAGATCGCCACTTGATTTATACTTTCATGGTTGAAAGATTGCCACCTTATTTACATTCTGCATGGCTGAAAGATCGCCACCTCATTTACATTTTGCCTGACTGAAAGATCGCCACTTCATTTACACTTGCATGGCTGAAAGATTGCCACCTCTTTTACATTCTGCTTGGCTGAAAGATCACCACTTTATTTATACTTGCATGGGCTGAAAGATCACCACCTATTGCACCTCATGTGCCGAAAGATCGATACTTTGTCCGAAGGCACCATTGTTCGGAGGCATCATTTTGATAGCCCGAGAATGCCATGCCATGGCCTGAGGACTCATTTTAGTCATTTGCATATCATTATTCAAAGACATCATAGTTCAGAGGCATCATTCTCATAGCTCAAGAGCATCATTTCATGGCCTGCAAATCCTCTATCATACGCTTCATGGCCCAGGACATCATGGCCAGAGGACGTCATCCCAACCGTCTAAAGACAACATTCATGGTCCGACGGGAACTTTCATCATGTTTAAATTTCCGTACAATATATTCTTGTATTTCTTATTTGCAGGTAAACCGTTGAGCAACGGCCATCTCGACAGGAGCGATTCCACTCCAGTTCCCGCAGCCCTATAAGACTTCAACCGTTTACCCCGTCCTGAATATTGCGTCCGTTATTGAAAAGTCTCCATCGGCAAGCTCTGCCGACGGATCCTGTACTACATATGGCTTGATTCCTTTAAAACTAGGGATATGCAGGCAGCTCAAAAGACGGATCATGGCCAAACATCTTCAAACCATTTTGTTCGGTCAAAATTGACCATCATATCTTTACCCAACAACTCTTTCATCCTTCCCGAGTAAAGAAGGGCAGTTGTTGATAGCCAATTTTTTACTGTATATATTTTTATATGAAAAATACCTTTCAAAGTAGCATGTATATGCATATATAAGTATGTTCCAAGGCATTCTTATTTTTCTCAATTTTTAAAGATTTTTTAAATTCAATTTACTGCCCTATTTTGCAAGAATGACCCAATAATTATCTCCAAAATTATCATTTTTGGTTATTTATTTACTGGATTCTTACATTTATACTAAAACATAGTTAACATAATTTTTGTATATTTTTATAAATTTATTTAGTATTTTTAAAGCTAAATTACATATAATTGTAATATTGGCCTATTTTAAGATTTAATTGTGTTTATAATTATAAAATTGACTCCAGTAATTTAAGTTTGATAATTACGTATTATTGATCATTTTAAATTTATTTTCAGAAAGTATTTTACTATTTTTATAAAATCAAACAAAGGAAAAATGCTATTTAAATGTTAGCCCATTTGCATTTCAATTTTAGCCAGATTTGAACCCAATTACCCAACCGAACTACCTAATATACCCGACCCACGACCCTTTTAAATAACACGCCCGGACTCTCCTTTTAATCCTAGGCGTTGATCACTTAGATCAACGACTCATATTTGCCCCTTCATTTTTTAACACAACATAACCCCTAAACCTAATCATTTCCCTTCTGTAAACGCCCTTGAATCCCCCCTTCTCTCAATTCTCTCTCGAAGCTTCTCAAAACCTAGCTGCCTCCCTCCCCTTCCACCCTAAAATCACCGGAATCCATGGCTTCCAAGGCCATCGAAGTCCTATACCGGCCTCATATAACTCATACATGTCTGGTTACATTGGTTTTAAGGCCAGACCTCAAAGAAACCTGGTCCAGACCTCGATTGCTTTCACTGCTATGGTTGTTTCCGGCCAACCTTGACCTTGTTCCAGCCAGCTATGGCTATTCAAGCCTGACTCTTGTTTTCTCCTGCTCAAATTAATGACTTTCCAAGCCTTTCTCATCATATGGTTTTGTTTAAAACCCTAAACCCTCAAGGTTTCCTCGATTCTTTTATATCCGTCATAGATCTCTGGCTTTCTCTAAAGTTTTAAACGCTTTCTCGAATTTTCTTTCAAAACTCGACTTTCAAAAACTTCATTCCTTTAATTTAGGGTTTGCGTTACTTTATTTCGAAGCTCTTCTGATTTTAAACATATTCTACTGTGCTTCTTATGTTGTTCTTCTACTATATTGCTTATGTTATTCTTATATTGTGCTTCTTATGTTATTACTATACTGTATTTCTTATGGTGCTCTTCTACTATGCTTCTTTACGTTGTTCTCCTACTATGTTGCTTATGTTTTTCTTCTACTGGAATATACATGCTAAAAGGCTTAGTTCCTTTTTTGAGATCTCTGAACTTATTTCCTTAGTGTTTCTGCCTGATTTACTTGTTTTCACCTCTATAACTCGATCTATGGTGAAAACCCTAAAATTTGTTGTCCATTTGAGTTTGGATACTATTTTCTATGTGATTCTATTGTCTTTCATCTCTATACTCGAATTGATGGTGAAAACCCTAGTATTTTGGGGTTCATTCGAGTTTGGAGACTATTTGCTATGAGATTGGTTTGTTCCACATCTCTGAACTTGTTTGGTTTCAATGCATTAATTTCTTTAGACCTATTCGAGATTCTGAGAGTTGTCTCATATACTGCTCAATTGAATTCGTGAATCTTTTGTTTCTTTACTTGATCCTTATTTCCTGCTAAACTCTATAAGGTCTTTTACTTGACCCTCGATCATGCTATTTGATACTTTCTCTTCTCTATTACTGGGTAACTGAAATCAACCTTTGTAACAACATGTGTTTATAATGTTTCTCGTTGTCCTATATTCAGCCTTTGTCCTATGTGTCTACTGAAGGGTAGGGGTAAGGTCTGCGTACACACTACCCTCCCCATACCCCACTAACTGGGATTATACTGGGTTGTTGTTGTTGTTTGTCTATTCAGCCTTGTCTGCTTAATACTTGTGTACTCCTTATATATGTTAAGCTTCCCCTCTTAAATGACTTTCAATTTGTTTTACTGATTTCATACCTCCTTTGTATAAGTCTGATTGATTCTTTCCTTGTTTTGCTAATTTCCCTGTTACTTGGTTTGATTAGAAAACTTTCCTTAGCCTCTCTGACCTGGTTTAGTCATGAACCAGTAATTTTGAATCCATGACTCCTTGATTTACTATGTACTGATTGATTTTATTGTGTTCTTACCTTATTTAGACAATCATGTATTTCAATGATTCTTCATTAATTCTTCCTTTAATTAAGCGCCCTATGTATTTACCCCCGATGGCCTACATTGCACAAAGTGCTTACTTGATCTCCTTCCTTAAATGTCTTCTGCCCTTTACCATTTGAGTTTAAACTCCTAAAGTAAAGGAAGTTTCTTACACTGATTTATTTTAAATTGATACACAGTCCCACAATCATTTTCTTGCCTTATTTTGCACATGTTTTCAAACTATAAATACCCTACTCTTTTATTAACACAAGAACAAGCCTTCTGAGTCTTGAAATCACTGACACACGAACACTCTTAGTTTTCTGAACTCATACTCACATTCAAAAGCATTCTCTCTTGTTACTTGTGTTGTTGCATGTTTTTCAAGTATTGCTACTTCTTTTACTGTATTTTTGCTTCCTTGAAACTGGTATGTCCAGATTAAGTTTTCCAGCAATCACAACAATGTGTTTATTTACTACCTTTACTTTCATGTCTTCCTACTACTTATGTATAGTGTAATGCTTACTTTAGCATGTTGTAATTTCCTTCTGCCTATTCTAAATCTATTATGAATCGCAATACCCCACCCCTATGTGTTTATGCTCTGGTTTGAGGCACGACAGTATTGCAGATTATTGTCCATGACTTAAACTTGATCCCCTGGGATCCTAGCCTCTAATAATATGTGTTCTGGAAGACTTATAAGCATGCCAGCATCCTCCATTGCTGGGCATGCCTAAAGCTTTCCCTAGCCTAAGAAATAGGCTCTTTGCAATCCCCCTATTCCTCTGAACCTCTTTCTGTACCTATTTGCAGCTATTTCCCTCTCCTCTATTCCTTAGAATTCTATTCTTCTCTTGCACTCTCTCCTAGTCTTTAAGTTCTGCCCCGCTCTTGTGAGCCTTGCCTTGGGACCCATTGAGCTCCCTCTAAACTTGGACACTTGAGGTCTGCCCCTTTCTCACTGTACTTGTCCTTATTCCGGTGATACAATTTGGGTATGAGCATTGGCCTGAGGCCCATTGAGGCTCTTAGGGAACTCTGACACTCTCAAGTTGGAGAAAGGCTTTGGATTAATGGTTTTTTGAGTTGGTCGATATCATAACTCAGAGAGGAAGAAAGTATCAGGCTCGCTCTGGTTGTATTATTTCTTGTACTTTTGATGTAATTTATTATTTTTGTTTGTAATAAGTTGTAATGAACACTAGGGCTGGCTAGTGGAAAAAGTGTGGGTACCTATGCATGCAAAGGGTAGAAAATCGTGCCTATAGGTTTATTACAATTCTACATATTCAGATATATATAGAAATCATACATATAGGTTTATTACAATCCTAAACATATAGAAATTATACCTATAGGTCTATCCTGCATATTCAACACGTATAGAAACCATGTCTATATGTTGTTCTAATTCTGCATATTTAATCACATATAAAAACCATGCCTATAGGTTTGTTCTAATTATGCATATTCAGTTACATATAGAAATCATGCCCGTAAGGTTTTAAACAAAGTTTCATATTTAGCTACTATCTATAAGGATTGAAACAAGTCTGTATTTAGATACCATGCTTATTGGTCTGAAACAAATTCTACACTAAGTACCATGTTTATAGGTTTAAAACAAGCTTTATGCATTTAAAAACTATGTCTATGAAGCTTCTGCAATTTTTACACCATGTCTACAAAGTTTAAAATCATCTGCGCATAGAAAGCATGCCTACAGGAACTTCTAATTGAATCTCACTCAGTGTTAGATATAAAAATCAGAAATAATGGATACTGTCAGTCGCAGAACCTGTAATCATTTTGTTAATTATGCCTCTCTTTTGCTAGACTGAAGTCCTTTACTTAACCAAAGTTTAGCAAGCATGCCTATAGGATTTCAAATGATTTGTCTCTTTACTGTCCTATCACCTTTTAAATTCAGTAGATATCATGTCTATAGGACCCTGTCTTAACACTTAGGCTATCCTTAGGGTAATAACTATGAACTAAATCTGCCTTTAGTAATCACAACCAGCAGTTATGTAATAAACCAACCTGCATCAACCTTTAAACTCTCTCATATTAGGTATTAAATAAGACTTAAGCAGTATGTGAAAGTCATGCTAATTATATGATTATCTGTTCAAAGAGGTATGCCTGAGACTTCGCTTGTCTATATGCTTTCCCACATGTGTTTTGTATGACGCCTTTGAGTTTTACCTTTTGAAACCTCACACAAGCCTCATATCCTTCCCTTTTAGGATTAGTAGTCCTAAGTGCTTCTGGGACTGATAGGAGTGGGACGGGTAATAGTATGCAATAAGTAATCGAGACCAATCCGTGCTTTTAATACCTTAAATGGGGTGGGATGAGTAGATATGAATATGATGACCGGTGCGCTAATACCACATGTAGCCCCTCTCTTGAGGAGTGATTATCGGGTATTGCATTGGTGTGATCCATATTACAAATAAACCTTGGACCCCCTTATATTCTTTAGCATGCTTAGATTACAACTCTTTTCAAAACCTTACTTTACTTAACCATTTTAAAACACTTGTGTATTTAAAATCCCCTCTTATTTGAGCCTTATCTGCCTATATGTTAATTGCACCTCATTTCACAATTATTGACTGGCCGGGAACCACACTGGTGGATTCTGAGGGGTGCCTAACACCTTCACCTTAGAATAATTTTAAGCACTTACCCTATCTCTGGTTATTCTATTCAAACTCTTTTGGTGTCCTAATGTACCCCAATCATTAGGTGACGACTCTTCAAAAAATGCAAACCCAATTCCCAAAGGGAATGAATTGTCCTCCCAAATGTCATATGCCCGATTTAGCGAGAAAAATGGGGCGCGACAGCATGGCAACTGTTCTAGGACCAAGTAGATAGGAATTTACTTTTTTTCTCATTTTATGAATGTAACACGGCCAATGGCCATTAGTAAATTTTTTTTCTTGTTTATTTAGTGTCAATTTGGGATTCGCCTTTTATTTTAATCAATAAAATGAGGAATTTAGCATTCTAAGTTCTCCAAATCAATCTGTCGCTAGGCCTACGTCGGGCAGAACGAGGTTCACAAATTAGGTCACGCTTTACATTCCTACAATATGTGTGTAGATATTGCAATACTTTTTTATAATCCGCACTAACTTGATTACCTTTTGTTCTTAGGAAGTAATCAGGCCTGATCAAGGCTTCCTATCTGAGTTATGTAATGAACCAACCTGCCTCAACCTTTAAACTATGTCATATGTGGTATTTAATAAGACTTAAGCAGTATGTAAAAGTCATGTTAATTATATGCTTATCTGTTCAAGGAGGTATGCATGAGCCTTTGCTTGTCTATATGTTTTTCCCACAATATGAAATATGTGTTTTTGTATAACTCCTTAGAGTTTTATCTTCTGAAACCTCAAACAAGCCTCATATCTCTCCCTTTTAGGATTAGTAGTCCTAAGTGCCTCCGGGACTGATAGGAGTGGGACGGGTAATAGCATGCCATAATTAATCAAAACCAATCTGCGCTTTAAATACCTTAACATGGTGGGAAGGGTAGATATGGATATGATGACCGCTGCGCTAATACCATGTGTAGCCCCTCTCCTAAGGAGTGATTACCGGGCATTGCATTGATGTGATCCATATCACAAATAATGCTAGGACCCCTTTATATTCATTAGCATGCCTAGATTATAACTCTTTTCAAAACCATGCTTTATTTAATCATTTTCAAACACTTTTGTATTTAAAATCCCCTCTTATTTGAGCCTTATCTGCCTATATGTTAATTGCACCTCATTTCATAACAATTGTCTAGCCGGGAATCACACCAGTGGATTCTGAGGGGTGCCTAATACCTTCACCTTAGAATAATTTCAAGCCCTTACCCTATCTCTGGTTACTCAAATCAAACTCTTTTGGTGCCCTAATGCACCCCAATCATTAGGCGGCGACTCTTCGAACGCAAACCCAGTTCCGAAAAGGAATGAGTTGTCCCTCTAATTGTCATAAACCCGATTTCATGAGAAAAAAGGGGCACAACAGCATGGCGACTCTGCTGGGAATTTTTTAGGCTTTTACCATTTCAGACTGTTATTGTTAAATCATTATTCGTTTGTTTTTTAAGCATTCAATCCATTTCGATTGCAAAACTGACTTGTCTTTTTTTTCTCTTTTCTTTACTTCTTTCCTTTACTACTGTTTTATATTATGAAATTATTGTATTTACTGATTTCTTAACGTGCAAATGTATGACAACATGCCTTTAACTGTTGCATAATCATGTTCAACATCATATTCCACTCGTGCCAAACAAATCCTATAGCAACGCTTATAATGAGTGGTTGTGCTTATCTGATATTATCACCCCCTAAATCCGGAAAAGACATATTTGCGGTAAGACCAGTCGATTAATGGTGGTCGACGGTTCCGCACCTTTCTGCCTTGAGTTGTCCGCTCAAGGGTACCAGTCTAAAACCCCACAGAAACCTTACTCTGTTTAATTATGCATGCATCATGGTCAAACCTAGCTGAGTCAGTTATGTTGTCCGCATAATGACTCTTTAAGATAGCTTTGTCCAAAGTGCACTGGGTTTCCCAAGAACCTAAACGGACATTGTCACTTTTGTTTTGCAGAAAATGAGGCATGAGGTCCCCAGTTTCGGTATGATTAGCACTCCCACACTCTTGCTAGACTGGTGGAGCAATATTCCATCAAATGACAAAATCAATGAGTGGAAAGAGAGAGCCGCCGAAGCTAGCAAAAATTTGGAATATCTGGAATACAGTCTGCGAGAATTAGAATGAAAAGTGAGGAAAAGAGTTACCGAATGCCAGAACTCTGAGGGAAACGAAGTAGAGCACCTAGAAAAGGCGTTTTTACTGGCCAACTTACATGACCTGGAGGATGTGATCAACGAGAGCATTCAACCCGGGGAAGGTCCCTTTGGGACCAAATAGATAGGAGTTTTCATTTTCCTTCATAAAATGTAATAAGGCTAATGGCCACTAGCAACTTTTATTTAGTGTCGATTTGGGATTCATCTACTTTTTATCAATGAAATGAGGCATTTAACATTCTATGTTCTTCAAATGAACTTGTCGCTCGGCCTACCTCGGGCATAAAGAGGTCCCCAAATTAGGACACGCTTTACGTTCCCGCACTGTGTGTTTAAATATTGCAACATTTTTTATCTAATCTTCACTAACTTTTTACCTTTTGTTTTTAATTTTTGTTTATTCCCCTCCCCAAAGGTTAGTTCGTGCACTCTGGCAACATCATCCTATTTCACAAATTGAACGGATAGAGATCACTCATGGTCACGGTACTTGGGTCCCCAAGGAAAGTGCATCCCAACTGGAACAAGAGCTGTTGAAATTTTAGGAAGAACTTGATCAGGTTCATAATCTGGCAAATATGTCATTTTCCCTCACTACTCAAGATATCAATTTCCCTAATACTCAAAACCCTACACCTCCACAAACTACCTAAAATCCCAAAAACTATCCCGCTCCTCATCACCACTGCAACACCTGACATACCTCAAAGAATACCCCACTGCTCATCCCAGAACTATAGAGCTCCACAAATGACCCCTGACAAACCCAACATAATAACCCCATCTACGTGGAGACTAAGCCACACTCCACCCATCCTATCTCAAGCACGCCCGAGTTTGATGATAATGACTTGCTCATCAGAAACCTAGCCGAAGAACTTAAGAAATTGACTCGAAAAATTTAAGGAGCTGAAGGAAGCAAGGGAATTGAAGGGCTGAAATAGGAAGATCTTTGCATACAGCCCGATCTCGAACTGCTCGTGGGTTATAAACCTCATAAGTTCGAGAGGTTTGATGGTACAAGGGATCCAAGGGTTCATTTGAGAACGTACTGTGACAAATTGGTTGGAGTAGGAAGAGACGAGAAAATCCGCAGAAGCTTTTCATGAGGATCTTGAAGGGAGATGCCTTATCTTGGTACATTAGCCAGGACCCAAAGAAGTAGTCAAACTGGGTAAGCATGGCGTGCGATTTCATGGACAGATTCAGGTTCAACACAGAGAATGCACCGGATGTGTTCTATATTCAAAATCTAAAGAAGATGCCCACAGAAACATTCTGCGAGTATGCTACTCGCTGGAGGTCCGAAGCTGCTAAGGTTAGACCTGCCTTAGAAGAAGAGAAAATGAACATATTCTTCGTTTGGGCCCAAGACCCATAATATTATGAAAGGCTCATTATGATCGAGGGCAAAAAGTTTTCTGACATTATCTAGCTGGTAGAAAGGATCGAATAGGTCATCAAAAGTGGTATGGTTACAAATTTTGAGGCCTTGCAAGCTACCAATAAGGACTTACAGTTAGGTGGTATGTCCAAGAATAGGGACGTAGGAGCCGTAATGGTGGTAGAGAGAACCAAATATCCCATCAAATACCAAGCCTACCCAATGCCCTAACTCCCATATCAGCTTACCCCGAACTACCAAGCACAATCATCCTTTTACCAAACTCCACCACCCACTTACCAATCACCTCCCACATATCAGTCCACTTCACCCAATATTCAAAACCCGCACATGTTTACCAAGCCTGCAATACTCAATCATCCCACTATCATTCCCCTCCTCCTTGCCAAAAATTGACTGAAGGCCCCCAAAACAATATACGGCTAGTGCTGAACCTATCGACCAGTTGTACGAAAGACTCAAAGCTGCTGGTTATGTTACCCCTATCCCTACTTCCCTTGAGAACTCTTCTCAGTGGGTTAATCCAAATAAATCATGTGCATACCATTCCAGCATAAAAGGACATACCATTGACGAATGCCGCTTTCTGAAAGATAAGATCCAGAGTTTAATTGATAACAAGATTTTAGTGGCAAAGGAACCTGTTCCGAATGTCTGCAATAACCCTCTACCAGACTACAAGTATGGAGCCATTCACATGATCGAAATAGAGGGTGATTGGGATCCCAAGGGATCGATTGGTTTGATCACAAAAGGTTACAATCCAAAGAAGCCAATAGTCACCCTTAATCTGATCGTAGTCCTGATTCAGCCCTCTGGGGACGTCCATGTCACTTGAGATTCAAGTACCATCCTCTGAAAACATGCCAGCACCAATAGAGGTCAAATTCATGTTGCCGGCAAATACACCTACACCCTTCGAAGTTACAGTTTTACTGCCCAAGGTGCATTCTACATTCGGAGTGAAGATAGCCGTGCCAATTCTAATAGTAATGTCGTAACACCATTCCATGCAAAGGCTATACCTTGGGAATACACAGCCGAGACAAGAAGGAGTGGCAAGGTCAGTTTCGGGGATGTTGTTGCGGCATATGGTATGATGAGAACTGGAAGGGTTTATACTCTGGAACATCTGGCTGAGTCAAGCAAGCAGGCCTTTAGTCAGCCAACCATCACCGAGATAGGACTAGACGACCTCTGGAGGAATATACAAGCAAAAGAATACTTGATCATTGATCAGCTGAACAAAATACCTGCGCAAATTTCTATCCTTGCTTTGCTACAAAATTTAGATGCATACAAGAATTCCCTATAAAGGGTGCTGAGTGAGGCTTATGTACCAAACAACATCACCGGCGAAGAGATGGCTAACATGGTAGGACAGGTATTGGAAAGCCACAAAACCACTTTTATAAAGATGAGTTGCCACAAGAAGGGTTGAGTCACATCAAGGCATTGCATATCACCGTACAATGTGAAGATTATTTTATAACTAGAATCCTGGTTCATGGAGGGTCAAGCCTCAACATTTATCCATTGGTAACACTCAGGACATTGGGTAAGGGGCTGCATGAGATCAAGGATGGGGCCATCAACGTAAAAGTTTTCGACGGTTCCCAAAGGTCCACCATTGGGGAAATTAGTCAGTGTTTGCAAATGGGGCCTACTTGGTTTGATGTTGATTTTCAAGTGATAGACGTGCCGACATCTTACAATCTTCTATTGGGACTACCATGTATTCATGCCTCTAGGGCCGTAGCGCCAACACTGCATTAGGCAGTGAAGTTTGAGTGGAATCACTAGGAGATGATTATTCACGGTAATGGTAGCAATCCCGTATACACTCGCTAGACCATCCCAACAATGGGAGGCAGAAGAATGATAGGTGGGGAGACCTATCACCACATCCAGTGGGTTAACACCGTTGATAAAGACAAATGGTGAGACAATAAGATTGAGAGCAAATTGAACTGGAGCGGATATGAACCTGGAAAAGGGCTTGGCAAGAACCTCCAAGGGATCGCTATGCCTATAAATCTCAAAAAATATGTCACCACATTCAGATTAAGATATGAGTATACTTGGGAGGAATTCAACCACCGGTCGCAACCATGGTGCGGTCCTTATTATCCATTGGAACAGCCAATACCACATCTGGAACAGACTTTCCAACCGACAGAAGTTATCTATCGGTCAGAAGAAGAGGATGCTTTGGCAGTAGTGAGGAATTTTTTCCTGGAAGACAATGATATAGATTATTGTGTCATTTTCAAGGAGGAGGGGGAGGAAGGCCCTTCCATATTGGCTGTAAGCAGAGGAGCACGCCTCTATAAGTGGACCATCAGAACCACCAGAGCTCGGCGAGCCTCGGGGTAGCAAGGCTGAACAAGCATCATGCACTATGTTTTATTCTTACTAGTTAAATTTCCTTTCGCATTTTAAATTTCCGCAATAAGATCTTCAATGTTCAAAACAATTATGGAATTTGTCAAAGCATTTCGATTTTTCTTATAAATCAACACTCTTATTATTTTCTCTCATTACTTTACGTATTCAACATTACTATTACTTGTCTTGATGAACCAATGACTATGACATGCTATGAGACGACGCAACAAACGGACATAGATTCTGAGAAAGATGACATACCGAAAGATATTATTAAGGAAGTTGAGAATTTTAAAAACAGGCTGAAGTCCAACCTGGACAAGACCGAAATTTTTAACCTAGGGAAGGAAGAAAATGTCAAAGAAACAAGAATCAACGTTCGCTTATCATCATCGGAAAAAAGGGAATATGATGAATTTCTAAAAGAATAAAAGGACATATTTTCCTGGTCGTTTGACAATATAACGGGCTGAGCACATCTATTGTGGCTTGCAAACTACCAACCGATCTGACATGCCCAGTGGTAAAGCAGAAGCTCAAAAAGTTCAAACCTGATATGCTTTTGAAAATTAAGAAAAAAGTCACTAAACAAGTCAAAGACAAAGTACTCAGGGTAGTGGAGTATCCGACATGGTTAGCTAACATCGTGCCAGTAACAAAGAAGGACGGGAAGGTTATAGTCTGTGTCAACTACCGAAATCTCAACTGGGCCAGTCCAAAAGACGACTTTCCTTTACAAAAAATACACATCCTAATCGACAATTACGCCAAGCATGAATTGCAATTATTTGTGGATTCTCTCGCTGGTTATCATCAAATCTGAATGGATGAAGATGATGCTGAGAAAATGGCCTTCATTACCCCATGGGGAATGTACTTCTACAAAATGATGCCATTTGGATTAAAGAATGCAGGGGCCACCTACATTAGGGATATGACTACCATTTTTCATGATACAATACACAAGGAGATCGAGGTGTATGTAGACGATATCATCATTAAGTCAAAAAAGGCCACTGATCACAAGGAAGATTTGAGGAAATTCTTCAATAGACTGTGACGGTACAACCTAAAGCTAAATCCCGCAAAGTGTGCATTTGGGGTTCCAGCTAGAAAAATTGCTTGAGTTTATTGTGAGTCACCGGTGAATAGAACTGGACCCATCAAAGATCAAAGCCATACAAGAATTGCCACCGCCAAAGAACAAAAAGGACGTGATGAGTTTCTTGGGGAGACTCAACTACATCAGCCGGGTCACAGCTCAATCAACAATTATCTTTGAGCCAATCTTCAAGAAGTTGAAGAAGGATGCCACCACCAAATGGACTGATGACTATCAGAAGGAATTCGACAGAATCAAGGAATGCTTGTCAAGACCACCTGTTTTGGTCCCGCCTGAACCAGGTAAACCTCTGCTACTCTACATTGCAGTATTAGATAGTGCCTTCGGTTGCGTCCTAAGGTAGCATGATGAAATGGGGAAGAAGAAACATGCCATTTACTATCTCAGCAAGAAATTCCCTCTGTATGAGGCCCGATATTCTCTGTTGGAGCGTACATGTTGTGTTCTGACTTGGGTAGCCCAGAAGTTATACGTCTGTGCCTATACTACATATCTCATATCAAGGATGGATCCTTTGAAGTACATCTTTCAAAAGCCCATGCCCACTAGCAAGCTAGCCAAGTGGCATATCCTGTTGAGTGAATTTGACGTTGTCTACGTGAATCAAAAGGCAATCAAGATACATGCACTGGCAGATCACCTTGCAGAAAATCCTGTGGATGGAGAATATGAACCCCTGAAAATATATTTTCCCGACGAAGAGGTGTCATTCGTAGGAGAAGACATTGCAGAATCCTTTAATGGTTGGAGAATGTTTTTCGATGGAGCCGTAAATTTCAAAGGAATTTGCATATGAGCGGCCCTAGTGTCGAAAACCAGTCAGCATTACCCGGTGTCTGCCAAACTCAAGTTCTTATGCACCAACAATATGGTCGGGTACGAAGCTTGCATCTTAGGGCTCAAAATGGATATTGATATGAAAATTCAAGAATCGCTGGTGATCGGAGATTCAGACTTACTTATACATTAGGTTCGCAAAGAATGTGCAACCAAGAACTCTATGATACTCCCATATCTACATCATGTACAGGAGTTGAGGAAAAGATTCACAAAGACAAAATTCCGACATGTTGCTAGCATCCAGAATGAATTCGCCGATGCACAGGCTACCTTATCATCCATAATACAACATCCAGACAAAAACTTCATTGATCCCATTCCGGTAAAGATCCACGACCAGCCAGCTTATTGTGCCCATGTTGAAGAAGAAGCATAGGGAAAGCCTTGGTTTCATGATATCAGGGAATATTTGTCAAAGGAGATACTCCGGGCTGGTTATTTCTTGATGACTATGGAAATGGACTGCATCCAATACGTTAAAAAATGTCACCGCTATCAGATACGTGCGGACATGATAAAGGTACCTCCAAACGAGCTTAATACAATAAGCTTACCGTTGATGTTCACTGCTTGGGGAATGGATGTTATCGGACCAATTGAGCCTGCCGCTTCCAATGGACACAGGTTCGTCCTAGTGGCAATTGACTACTTCATCAAATGGGACGAAACAACATCTTACAAAGCATTAACCAAGAAAGTCATGGCAAACTTTGTCCGCGACTGCATTGTTTGTCGGTTCGGGATTCCAGAGTTAATCATTATTGATAATGGCTCCAACCTCAATAGCAAATCGATAAGATCTATGTGTTAAACCTTCAAAGTCCAACACAAGAATTCTATAGCTTAAAGGCCTCAGGTTAGTGGAGCCGTAGAAGCCGTCAACAAGAACATCAAGAAGATATTGAGGAAAATGAAAGAAAGGCATAAGAAATGGCATGAAAAGATATCATTTTCTCTATTGGGGTATCACACCATTGTCCATCCATCAACTAGGGAAACCCCCTATTTGCTGGTTTATGGAACATAAGCCATCATTCTAGCCGAAGTAAAAATTTCTAACTTAAAATCATGCAAGAAGCTGAGCTCGACGATGCAGAATGGGTGAATAATCATTACGAGCATCTAGCTCATATAGATGGAAAAAGAATAAATGTAGTTTTCCATGGTCAGCTTTATCAGAATAGAATGTCCAGAACCTTCAATAAAAGAGTCAAGCCGAGACCGTTCACACCGGGGCAACTGGTTTTAAAAAATATTTTCCTGCATCAAGATTAAGCCAAGGGGAAATTATCTCCCAACTGGCAAAGTCCATACATGGTTCACCAGGTTCTGACAGGAGGAGCCCTTATACTTGCATAAATGGACGAAGAAGTGTGGCCAAAACCAATCAATTCAGATGCAATCAAGCGCTACTATGTGTAATTTGAGGCTTTCCTATATGATATGATTTGAACTACATCTGACCTGATTCCCATTTAAGAGGGTATACGTAGGCAACCTTATGGGTTCGGACACAATTCAATAAAATTTTCATTTCCCCCCACAATTGGAAACTAGGGCAGAATTTTGAGGAGGACCCTCAAAATTCTGAAGTAATTTCAGCCAAACATCGCAAGCCACCGTTAGAAGATTCAACTCATTAAAATAGGGCAAAATTTTGAGGAGGACCCTCAAAATTCCGTAACAAGAGAAGTTGCAGTGTCTTGATCTACGTCGCATTCGCCGGTTCATCTAATAGCTGTTTCTTAAATATATACTTATGTCATATTTTACAAATTCCAGCATGTTTATTATCGAAACCTCTTTGTTTAGCAACGCTACCCCAATGATACATACCGTATCACCAGATAAAGGCCGAACAGGTTGAGCAAGGCAAGCAGGGATACGAATAAACCTCCCCTCTATAAAATTCACGATTTTCCTTTGGATGCAGACACTTGGATTGCGAAAGCATCTGATATACTATACACTCATGAGATGAGCATTGTTCACGAATGCAACTCTCAGAATTGTTACATTTACCAGCATCTTCTGTCCACGCAGAATATCCCCTATATCACAATGTCCCCAGTAGTCACAATATCACAACATGTTATCAGCTAAGAAACTCTATTCGCCATTTTATTTTATTTCTGCCATAAGGCTACTACTTTGCCTTTCGAGACTAAACACTATCTCCATCTACATTTTTTTGCATTGCATAAGGCTACCATTCAGCCTTCCAAGACTAAACACCGTCTCCATCTGCATTTTTTGCATTGTATAAGGCTACCATTCTGCCTTCCGAGACTAAACACTATCTCCCTCTGCATTTCTGCATTGCATAATGCTACCATTCTGCCATCCGAGACTAAACATTGTCTCCATCTACATTTTTTGCATTCCATAAAGGTACCATTCTACCTTCCGAGACTAAACACTGTCTCCATCTGCATTTTTGCATTGCATAAGGTTACCATTCTGCCTTCCGAGACTAAACACTATCTTTATTTGCATCTGCACGGCTGAAAGAACGACACTTTATTTTATATTCTGCATTGCTGAAAGATCGCCACCTCATTTACATTTGCATGGCTGAAAGATTGCCACTTTATTTTACATTCTGCATGGCTGAAAGATCGCCACCTTATTTTACATTCTTCATGGCTGAAAGATTGCCACCTTATTTTACATTCTGCATGTGTGAAATGTCGCCACCTCATTTACATTTGCGTGGCTGAAAGATCGCCACTTTATTTACATTTTCATGGTTGAAAGATCGCCACTTTATTTACATTTGCATGGCTGAAAGATCGCCACTTGGTTTACATTTGCATGGCTGAAAGATCACCACTTTATTTACATTTGCATGGCTGAAAGATCGCCATGTACTGCATCTCACAGGCTGAAAGATCGCCAAATACTGCATCGCATGAGCTCAAAGATCGCCTTATTATCCGAGGGCGTCATTATTCGGAGGCACCATTTGCATAGCCCGAGAACACCATTCTATGGCATGAGGATCCCTTTAATCTTTTGCATATCATTATTCATAGGCATCATGATTCGGAGGCATCATTCTCATAGCCCCAGAGCATCATGTCATGGCCTGCAAATCCTTTACTATTATACGCTTCATGGCCCAGTACATCATGGTCTCAGGACGTCATCCTAACAGTTTAAAGAAAACATTCATGGTCCGACGGGAACTTGCATCATGTTTAAATTTCTTCACAATATATGTTTGTATTGCTTATTTGCAGGTAAACCGGTGAGAAATGGCCATCTTAACATGAGCGATTCCGCTCCAATTCCCGCTGCCCTATTAGACTTCAACCGTTCACCCCGTCTTGAATATCACGTCTGTTCTTGAAAGGTCTCCATCAACATGCTCTGCCGACGGATCCTGGACTATATATGGCCTGATTCCTGTAAACTGGGGATATGTAGGTAGATCAGAAGCCAGAGCACGGCCAAACCTCTTCAAACCATTTCATTCGACCAAAATTAGCCATTATATCTTTACCCGACAACTCTTTCATCCTTCCCGGGTAAAGAGGGGTAGCTGTTGATACCCAATTTTTCCCTGTATATTTTTTATATGCAAAATACCATTCAAAATAACATGTATATTCATATATTAGTATGTCCCAAGGTTTTATTATTTTTCTCAATTTTTAAAGATTTCTTAAATCAATTTATTGCCCTGTTTTAGTAAGAAAACCCCAATAATTATCCCCAAAATTATAATTTTTTGTGATTCATTAATTGCATTCTCACGTTTATACTAAAACATGGTTAATATAATGTTCGAATATTTTTATAAATTTATTTAATATTTTTAAATCTAAATTCTATATAATTGTAATATTAGCCTATATTAAGATTTAACTGTGTTTAAAATTATAAAATTGACTCCAATAATTTTAGTTTGATAATTATGTATTATTAATCATTTTACAAGCAAAGGCTGATTAAATATGCAGAATTAGAACAACCTATAGGCATGGTTTCTATACGTTTTTAGTATGCAGGGTAGACCTATAAGAATGATTTCTATATGTGCAGGATTATTATAAATCTATAGGCATGATTTCTATATGTATTTGAATATGAAAAATTGCAATAAACCTATAGGAATGATTTTCTACCCTTTGCATGCATAGTTACCCACCTTTTTTCCACAATCCAGCCCCAATATTCGTTACAACTTATTACAAACCAAAATAATAAATTATATCAAAAGTACAAGAAAGAATACAACCAGAGGAAGCCTGATACTTGCTTCCTCTATGAGTTATGGGATAGAATAACTCAAAAGACCATTGATCCAAAGCCTTTCTCCAATTTGAGAGTGTTAAAGTTCCCTAAGAGCCTCAATGGGACTCCAGGCAGTGCTCACACACAAATTGTATTACCAGAATAGGGACAAGTGCGGTGTGGAAGGGCCATCCCTCAAGTGTCCAAGTTCAGAGGGAGCTTAAAGGGTCCCAAAGCAAGGCTCACAAGAGGGGGGCAGAACTTAAAATCTAGGAGAGAGTGTAAGTGAATGACAGAATTCTATGGAATAAAGGAGAGGGAAACCACTATAAACAGGCACATAATGGGATTCAGGAGAATAAAGTAATTGCAAAGAGCCTATTACTTGGGCTAGGGCAAGCTTTAGGCATGCCCAACAATGGAGGATGCTGGCATTCTTATAAGTCTGCCAGAACACATAATATTAGAGGCTAGGATCCCAGGGGATCAAGTTCGAGTCATGGACAACAATTTGCAGTATTGCCATGCTTCAAACTATAGCATAAACACATCGGGGGGGGGGGATTTTGGGATTCATAATAGATTTAGAATAGGCAGAAGGAAATTACCGCATGCTAAAGTAAGCATTGAACCATATCTGAGCAGTGGGTAGACATGCAAGTAAAGATAGTAAATAAACATATTGTTGTGATGGCTGAAAACTTTAATTAAGACATACCAGTTTCAAAGAAGCAAAATACAACAATGTCAATTCTTTAAAAACATTCCACAACACCATTAACAAGAGAGAATGCTTATAAAAGTGAGTACGAGTTCAGAAAACTAAGAGTGTTCGTGTGTCAATGTTTCAAGACTCAAAATGCTTGTTCTTGAGTTAATGAAAGAGCATGGTATTTATAGTTTGAAAAAAGGTGCATAATAAGACAAGAAAATAATTATGGGACTGTGTATCAATTTATAATCAATCAGCATAAGAAACTTCCTTTAACTAAGGAATTTAAACTCAAACAGTAAAGGGCAGAAGAATTTTAAGAAAGGACATCAAGTAAGCACTTTGTGCAAAGTAGGCTATCATGGGTAAATACATAGGAGGTTTAATTAAGGGAAGAATTAATNGTGTGTGTGTTTGGGATTCATAACAGATTTAGAATAGGTAGAAGGAAATTATAACATGCTAAAGTAAGCATTGAACCACATCTGAGCAGTAGGCTGACATGCAAGTAAAGGTAGTAAATAAACACATTGTTGTATGGCTGAAAACCTTAATCAAGACATACCAGTTTCAATGAAGCAAAATACAACAGTAGCAATACTTAAAAATAAGCAACAACACCAGTAACAAGAGAGAATGATTTTAAATGTGAGTATGAGTTCAAATAACTAAGAGTGTTCGTGTGTCAGTTACTTCAAGACTCAGAATGCTTGTCCTTGTGTTAATGAAAGGGCAGTGTATTTATAGTTTTAAAACAGGTGAAAAATAAGGCAAGTAAATAATTATGGGACTGGTATCAATTTAAAATCAATCAGTGTACGAAACTTCCTTTAATTAAGAAGTTTAAACTCAAACGGTAAAGGGAAGAAGACTTTTAAGGAAGGAGATAAAGTAAGCACTTTGTGCAAAGTAGGCCATCAGGGGTAAATACACAGGGGGTTTAATTAAGGGAAGAATTGATGAAGAATCTTTTAAATACACGGTTATCTAAATAAGGTAAGAACACAATAAAATCAATCAGTACATTGTAAATTAGCAAAACAAGGAAAGAATCAATCAGACTTACAAGAAGGAGGTCTAAAATCTGTAAAACAAATTGAAAGTCATTTTAGCGGGGAAGCTTAACATATATAAGGAGTACACAAGTATTAAGTAGAAAAGGCTGAATTTAGGACAAAATGAAACATTATAAACACAGGTAGTCACATAGGTTGATTTCAGTTACTCTGTAATAGAGAAGAGAGAGTATCAAATAGCATGATCGAGGGTCAAGTAAAAGACCTTATAGAGTTTAGCAGTAAATAAGGATCATGTAAAGAAACAAAAGATTCAGGAATTCAATTGAGCAGTACATGAGACAAACCTCAGAAACTCGAATAGGTTCAAAGAAATTAGGGATTTGAAACCAAAAAAGTTCTGAGACGAGGAACAAACCAATCTCATAGCAAATAGTCTCCAAACTCGAACGAACCCCAAAATCTTAGGGTTTTCACCTTTGATCGAGTTATAGAGGTGAAAACAAGTAAATTAGGCAGAAACACTAACAAAATAAGTTCAGAGATCTCAAAAGAGGAACTAAGCCTTTTAGCACACATATTCTAGTAGAAGAACAACATAAGCAACATAGTAGGAGAACAACGTAAAGAAGCACAATAGAAGAACAACATAAAGAAGCATAGTAGAAAAATACCATAAGAAACACAGTTTATGAGTAAAATAAGAAACACAATATAACATGTTTAAAAAACAGAAGAGCTTCAAAATAAAGTAACACAAACCCTAAATAAAAAAAAATGAAGGTTTTGAAAGTAGAGTTTTGAAAGAAACTTTGAGAAAGCAATTAAAACATTAGAGAAAACCATAGATCTACAATGGATCTAAAAGAATCGGGTAAACCTCGAGGGTTTCGGGTTTCAGACGAAACCAGATGATGAGAAAGGCTTGGGAAGTCATTGATCTGAGCAGGAGAAAACAAGAGTCAGACTTGAATAACCATAGACGACCGGAACAAGGTCAAGGTTGGCCGGAAATAGAAATATAACTGAAAGCAACCATGGTCTGGACCAGGCTTCTTCGAGGTCTGGCCTTAAAACCATTGTAACCAGGCGCATAAGAGTTATAGGAGGCAAGTATAGGACTTCGATGGCCTTGAAAGCCATGGAAGTGGAGGGAGGTAGCTTGGGCTTGAGAATCTTCAAGAGAGAATTGAGAGGCGGGGGGNGGGCGGCTAAAGAAGGTTGATTAGGTTTAGGGATTAGGTCGGGTTAAACAAGGAAGGGGCAAATATGAATCGTTAATCTAGGTGTTCAACAGCTAGGGTTATTTAAAAGGGTCGGGTAGATTAGGTAATTGGGTTGGGTAATTGTGTTTAGCAATTGGGTTCAAATCTGTCTAAAATTAAAATTCAAATGGGCTACCATTTAAATAGCCATTTTCCATCATTTATTTTATAAGAAATAGTAAAATCATTTCTGGAAATAAATTAAAGGTACAAAAATGATTAATAATACAAACTAAAAGCACTGGAGTCAATTTTATAATTATAAATACAATTAAATCTTAAAATAGTCTAATATTGCAATTATATGCAATTTAGCTTTTAAAAATACTAAATAAATTTATAAAAATATTCGAAAATTATATTAACAATGTTTTAGTTGTCACGCCCCAAACTCGAGGGACATGACCGGCGCTCGACCGGGTAGCCCCAATCAAGCGGACCTGGGTGCCTTTCCTAACCCACGTGTTACCCACGTATTTTTCATTACTTATTAACCAAAGATTAACCATTTCATAATTTAAATCACTCTTTTTCGAAACATACACAACATGCTTAACTTCTTTAACAAGTTTACAACTTACAATGCCCGACATATAATTACATAAGTCCATAACCCATATTTACTGTCTACGGAGCCTTTAAGATATGACAGGGATAATACAATACTTGCCGGTAACAAGGCTCCGGCTATACCTTACACAAAACTAAAATAAGGCTCCAAAATAGAAGTGGCATGAGCCACGCAGGGCCCCGAGATGAAAGGGGCTCACCAAAACGGCCAGTGGAAGATGAAGGAGTGCTACTGCCGATGAACTGAAGTACCTGCTACGAATCCACCTACAATCATAACACGAATGTAGCGCCCCCGGCAAAAGGGACGTCAGTACACTAGAATTGTACTGGTATGTATAAACAAGCTTTGTCCCAAGTAAACTCAAGCCATAGACAAGTAAGTCACGGTAATTGAAACAACAAACAAATACATAAAGAAATAACAAGTCAAGCCAAACAAGTTTTCAACACTTAACTTTGTTTCAAGTAGTCCTCAAACCATATACAAGTAGAAAACAACAATAGAAGCAACAACCAAACACACATGGAAGGCACAATCAAGCCAAACAAAGGGACAATCAGTGCCCCACAGGTTACAAACTCTCCTGTTATCTCCTTTCACAATGCCTCATCAATGATTTCACAATTGGTACACATATCGATTTCAATGGCGATTACGATCACTTTCCACCCTTATTACCTCGGCCACCCTTTTCACCACAACCCGCACCTTATTACTTCGTGTTGGGGCGCGCAACTCGATCCCACCCTACATTTTCAATTCAAAAACAATCACAACAACAATAATGAACAATTCACAAAGATCACAACAACGACAATAAGCAATTTACAAAGATCACAACAACATTTCCTTAAGGAGTGACAACAATGATTCAGAAGTGTTCTCATAATCATCAATACTATTTTTCGTCGAGTTCCACAATTCAAAAGTGTTCCCATAGCCAATAGTACCAATTCCACTATATTCCAAAATTCATAAGCAATTCAAGTTGTTACAATAATTACCCACCAAGAGCCAATGTGTTATTACCACCGTTGTTCCAATTTCATCATTTACGATGTCCCTTTCTATCAATCGTTTCCCAACTCTTACCACATAACAGTTAACCAAACCAATCAACACCAACAAACCAATCACAAGAGTTTCACAAACAATTCACATAGCTATCACATACCATTTATTCGTACACCAAAACAGGGCGATTTCGCAAGGATCAAAGTTAGCCATACGTACCTGGAGTCGAATTTCCTTTCTTTTTCTTTTATCTCCTACTTCCAATTCACCCAATAATCTAGAAGCGTCAATCTAGGTCACAAGATATATATATATATCTTAGAATTGAAATTCACAATTTCTATCCGAGCTTATTTGGGTTATCGAGCACCGCCCCTTACTTCTACCCATTTCCATTTTACTAAATTTCAAGTATAAAGAACATGCATAAGTGTCTAACTTCCATTTTCAAGAGTTAATGCATGAAAACCTTTCTTTCCTTTAAAATATGAAAATCAATGGAAAAAGGGTTAGGGTTTTTACCTTTAGAAATGGAGATGAAGACACTAGCTTTAGAATTTTTCGGACCAAGCAATTTGAGAAACGATTTTTAAAGAAGATGAACATTTTCCTCAAGAATCTCTCCTCCCCCTCTCTTATTTTGTTCAGAGAATGTGTAAAAATGAGGGGTTAGGGCGTTATATTAGAAATGGGGTTGGGTTTTAAAATTACAAAAATAGAAGCCCGGGTAAGATCTGCGGTCGCATCTGCGATCGCAAAGTAAACATGCGGTCCGCATAATGGACCGCAGAATTGCTTCCAAAAACTTAATGTTCTGACACGATCTGCGACAAGAATGCGGTCCACATTCATGTTCTGCGGTCACATAATGCGCCGTAGAATTGACCGCATTTTAACTTCAATTTTTGACAAATCTTCTGTTACACTCAGCGGTAGGAATGCGGTCCGCATTTCAATTCTGCCATCGCAGAATGGGCCGCATTTTTGACATCATCTTAGACCAATTTTCTACTTCACTCTGCGGTAGGAATGCGGTCCGCATAGCTGATCTGCGACCGCATTCTTGACTGCAAAATTGATAATTTTCTGGAAAAATTTATTCTTTTGATTTTTAAAGCTTAGATCACCACCGAGAGTCCGAACCACGGCGAGCTAATTCTACACATTCGTAACACAATATTCGGACCTTGACGCTATGAGCTACTAGGTTTTAATCACAAAATTTTACGGGGCCTTACATCCTCCCCCCCCTTAAAATCATTCGTCCTCGAATGAGGATTTTGAAAATCAGCTGGTTTTTTTGAAAGACATGATATGCAACTCTAAAATTTTTCACTAACTCCCACATTTTAGAAAAATTTCGCCAAAGTTTCCTTTGTATTATGGACATATCCACCCGTCAGAGAGCCCCCGAAACATATTCCCAAGCACCAATACACTTTTACAACATTTTCTACAGCTTGTACGCAATTGATTACCTCAGCAATTGCACATATTCTATTACTTTGTTACATTTTGCACATAAACTAGCCACTTCAATGAGTCCCTACCTTATTTAACCATTCCAACATGCCACATACATATAAGCAAACAATTATCAATCTACACTTACCATTAGTTGTTTATTTAACACATGGGTCTTTATAAATCTTTCATTTATCAAGGAAAGTTCAAGTGACCTAAAGTAATCACAACACATACGACTCTTGCACAATTTAGAGAAACTTCACTAGCATTAGGAGGAAAACAATTCGGACACAATGATAGTTGTTTCAAAGATAGAAAGGCCACCTAATTTCTTCTAAGCTTGATCAAACAAATGGGGATATTTTTCTCTCATTTCTTTTTCTGCTTCCCACGTGGCTTCCTCAACTTGTTGACTTCGCCACAACACTTTAACAGAGGCAACTTCCTTATTTCTCAACTTACGGACTTGCCTATCAAGGATGGCAACTGGAACTTCTTCATATGACAAGTCTTCATTAACCTCGATAGTCTCGACTGGCACGATGGTGGATGGATCTCCAATCACTTTCTTCAACATGGACACATGGAACACCTGGTGCACTAATGACATTTCAGGAGGCAACTCCAGCCTATATGCAACTTGCCCGATCCTTTGAACGATCCGATACGGCCCGACATACCTAGGACTCAACTTTCCTTTCTTCCCGAATCGCATGACTCCCTTCATAGGAGATACCCTTAAGAACACCCAATCATAACCTTGAAATTCCAAATCTCTTCGGCGAACGTCCGTATAGGATTTCTGGCGACTCTGAGTAGTTTTCATCCTTTCCTGAATGACCTTAACTTTCTCTATAGCCTGGTACACAAGATATGGACATAGCAATTCTGCTTCACCCATTTCAAACCACCCAATTGGAGACCTACACCTTCTTCCGTACAATGCCTCAAACGGGGCCATCTGGAGGCTAGCATGAAAGCTGTTATTATAAGCAAATTATATAAGTGGTAAGTGGTCATCCCAACTACCTTTGAAATCCAACACACAAGCCCGCAACATATCCT